>JAHLWZ010000982.1:0-33444 GCA_020536535.1 Pelomyxa schiedti | reverse complement strand
ACTTGGATTTCATTTTCGGAAGCGAGGATTATACTCTTCTTGTCTCCAATTGAAACTCTTGTCAGAATTAGGAACGTCCACGGAAAAGCAAGCATTTACATTGAAGAAAACACGGCAACAGAACTGCTACTCCAGGGACACCATGAATGTTTAGCGTTTGATTTATGGTTCCAGAGTGTAGCTTTGCCGTCTGCACATATGCAAACAAGGTGATCTCCACAGAGACACAGTGATGTTGCTGGCTGTGATTGTTTTAAACTCACATCACAAACAAGAATGTTGACCTTTTCTATTTCAAGAGATGGCAGTTGCGAAACATCAACACTGTTTTTCCGTTGACTGATAAGACTGTCCACGTCAATCACAAAGATATTACTTGAAGTGGCAACTCCAAGTTTGTTGTTGTTCCATGTCTAAGGCAATGTAAACAGAGTGATGACGGAAGGTGTACCTCACCAAATTGGATAAAACAGTTTTGGAAGGAGAAGGGTGCAGGATTTCAGTGAACCTACATGGTTCATACTTTTGCACTATGCCCAAGGACCCATCCTGAGTTGAATATGCTATCATATTGAAGGCAGATACAGCAAGGCCTGGGGCAGGTAAGTCTCAAAAATGAAACCGAGATAAAGAAATAAACCTTGAAGCTGGGAGGATGTTGGTTGAACTGAAAAGTGTGTAGATAAATCTCGCGAGTAGAATTCAATTGTACCTGTGTAATGGGTGGGTTTTTTTTTGTTGGCAGACCACTAGCAAAATACCATGTAACCCGTGACAGAGAGTAGTCCCACTTGAAGATAGAAGTCTTGGTTGCAAGTTAAGGTATGGCAATGAGGGATTAAGAGCAGCCCGGGCAACCTTTTGAAAGTAAGCCAAAGAATAACGTGGAAAAAAGAAAAAAAAAAAAAAGGGTAGTACCCCTGGTACAAGCCGCTTCTCAGCAGTCAGGAACTGATAATGTACATCAGAACCAGATAATGGAATTCCACTATTGAGTGGGCCGTACACAGGCGACACAGGTGGCGGTGAGTATGACTGTACTTGTGGGATTGCCGTAGTAATTGGGTGTTGTATTTGTTGTTGTGTTTGTGCTTGTGTTTGTTGTTGGGTAGCAGGTGCATACCCAGGCTGCTGTGCGTAGTTATTATTGTTACCCTATTAATATTTACACGTTAGTTAAACACAATGTTTTCGTGTTCAGTACTACTCTTGTAGTAGTTATATCACAGGGAAGTGCATACCTGTCGTTGATAGTTGTTAGTTTGGAGCTGCTGTTGTTGTTGTTGTTCCCTCTCACGCTGAGCCTTGTACATCATCAACTGGTGTTGCAGGTGTTGGTGTTGTTGTTGCTGTTGCTGTTGATGTTGGTGTTGGTGATTGATGCGCTGCTGCTGAGGCGGCGACATCATCATCGATTGTGGTGGTGGGGATGTTGATGACGATGGCGGCTGTTGTTGCGCGCCACCATACACCCCTGTCCCCCCTCCTACGTTGTTGTTGTTGTTGTTGTTGGTCACTGCTGCACCCCCTGGCGACTGCATTGTCAAATTCCGAATCTACAATCAGGTTGAGTTCTCATGCCAGAAGGACGAGTCAACAGCGCCACGCACGGCTGAGGGAGTGCGCTGGACCTGGAACTAGGGGAGAGACAGCCCCAGAGCTTGAGGATGAGAGTTTTTGTATCTCCTCTTCCCTTCCTTGACTTGTAAGCGGCCATCAGAAGAATGTCTACGCGAGACAGGGACACGGTGATGGACGCGCTCAGGTTCCTCGACGACGACGCGGGAGACGAGGGTGTGGAATACGTCAGGTCGTCCTGGTACAACCAAAACGACGTGCCCCCCTCCGCAATAGTGGGTGGTGTCGCGCAACAACAACAACCGCAGCTGCATTTGCAGCAGCTTCAAGGACAACAGAATCGAATTATGGGGGGAGGAGGAGGGGGAGGTGGCCGCGCTGCGCAGCCACATGCACGTGACAACGGGACGGACACCGAGACTGAGGAAGAACCAACTGAGGACGACGACAAGGGCGCCGGCAACGACACCGCCCCATCAAATTCCGCGAACCAGGGTGGCGGCGCCCTGGAAATCCAGAGGAAGAATTCGAACCCCACGGACCCGCCGCTACCAAAAAGGCCAAGAATTATTGACACCGGCACTGGAATGATTTCGCCGGTTACTTCTGCTACTTATGTTACTTATTCCAGCCCGTCCAATAATGAGTCCGAGAACGACGCGGAAAAATGGTACACTTCTGATAGGAAAAATGGCAGGATTCCAAAGTCTGGGGCCCGGGGATCAGGCAAATCAAGGAAGAAGAGCGCTTTGACTCTGACTGAGTATGAGGGGTGGGGTGAGGAGTGGGAAGCTGAGTCTGTATCTGACTCTGATGACGAGGAATACACCGAGGCGGCTCCGCGGCACCCTAGAAAGGCGTCTAAGCAAAGCCCGGCTAACGAGGAGGACCCCTGGCTCAAGTTGCCCCCTGTAATGAGTACCTCTGATGCAAGGAAGCTTTCAAAGAGAAAGAACAAAGCAAAGCACCACAAAGGAGCCAAAACAAAGAAGAGTGTTCGCGGCTCAACAGGGAAAAAGAATTCTTCCAGTTCTAGAGCAGCCAAGGTGAAATCAAGTACACCAACTTTGCCCAAGAATAGCCCACAACCGCCACTTATCGCAGTATTGAACGTGGAACTGGAAAACCCTGTGCCCAACAAGGAGTCACCTTTGGAAAAGAACCAACAGGAGGACATTACCCCTGTGTGGATGAATCAAATATTTCATAGGGACTGGAGTTTCGCCAGCCAAGTGACTAACACAACTTTAAACCAAACATTAAGATGGCTGGTTCCTATTCCCGGTGTGAAACCTCCAGAGATATTGAAGAGAGCTAGCCCAAGCCCAAGCCCCAGTCCCGCTACTCACCCTCCAACTCCCACTGATTCAAAACCAACAAACTACAAAGCCAGGCGATTAGTTCTCCCACCAACAGTACCTTGCCGCTTTTCATGGGATGATGAGGTTGACTTTGAGGTAATGTGCACCTGAATGGACTGTACTTACCTTTCCTGTTACCCTAGGACCAACTTGCAATCCCGAAGCCCCCTTGCATTTCTACATTTATGGAAGAGTACAAATTACAATTCAAAGCTCAAGGGTATGATCCCACCCTAAAACTATGTACCAATATCCTTTAGGAGGATTATCACAGAAAGAATGTAAAAATGGCGGGATTTTCTCTCTTATTATACTCATGATGATGAAGCGGATGTGGAAATAGGATTGCTTTGGGTTCCAGATGAGACAATGAGAGACAAGGACCCCAACAATTCCATCATAGTATCCTCAAGTCTGATTTCTGTCTTGACTTTGCTGAACAGCTTCTCCAGTAAATGCTCTATCATAGGTGAACCTTGCAGGTGGTCTGTATAGATATCTGTGTAGCCAAAATAATGAATGTTACAAATATGTGAGTTTGTGGAAAGATATGTTCGGCGTACCCAATATAACATGAGTTATCGCAACCAAAGTATTTGTGAACGCGGGTGTGTCAATGTTCTCACAAAGGAACATAACAATGGGAGCCAGAGAATCATCATCCCTTGATCCCACTGCCTCAACGAGTCTCCCTCGTCTCAGAAGCTCTTGCAGAGTACTCATTACAGCCAAGGGTTCATGCTGTTCTGAATATACCTAACAATGATATCATGTGATTAGAGAGGGTGTTTTGTGGCTGTTTACCTCAAGAGCTGCATCGAGAGCCTTAGGGTGTTGTAACATCTGAAAGTATTTTGTTATGTGATCAGGTGGTTGATAGTTCCGCTGTGCTGTGGGTCTTGATGGTGCCTATGCATGTCGTGATTAGAGATTTCACTTGTAGTGTTACAAATAAACAGAGAGAAAGCGGAGCGGAAGGGAAGGATTGAATAACTTACTGGTTTCCAGTATCTTTTGGTAGGAAGTTCACTTGGTTGTGGTGCCGGAGTGACTGCTGTTTCGTCTGTTTGTTGTTGTATGTGTAATTTACCATCGCTGCCACCAACTACAAGGGTTTTGTCATCCGGCTGTGATGGTCTTGGGTTAGTGGCACAGAGTGTGAGAGCGAAGCCGTACTGAAAAGCCCAGGGAGAGAATAGGAGACGGGTAGGAAAAAGTGTGTGCAACTGTCCAACTTGATACATTGTATACCTTGGGTTTATTGAGTATATGCTTCTATCAATCAACTTTACCTTGATGTGCTCATCAAGACCGCCAGAAAACAATCTCGAAGAATCTGACGAAATTCCGAGACTAGTAATTGTTTTCAAGTGGTTTCCAGAAAGAGTTCTCTGCTGGGAACCCCCGTTCAAAAGGTCCCATATTTTCACGGAGGTGCCACCTGTATTACATTCAATTAAGAGCAGATGGCCGTAAGCCGTGATACCTGCAGAAGCGATGATGTTACCACCTGGGAAAAATATTATTGATTCAACTGGAGATGCGTGTTTCATTGTCATAACATTGGATTTTTGTCGTAAATCCCATAACTTGTAGGTGCTTTAAGAGACAATTCAAAGGGTATTTTATTACCTTAATGGTTTGATCGTACGAAGCAGTAGCCCAAAAGGTATTATCTTTCGGACTAGTGAGTAACTGCCGTACATGGTCCTGTCTAAAGTAAATACGAATCGAGTTGCGGGTGAAACTGTACGGAATGAGCTTGTGTAGTTGTTATGTTGTTCCCAGTGGCCATATCCCACGTTTTAACAACTCCATCTTCCGCAGCAGACACGACCGTGACATTGTCACTCAAAAACCCAGTGGCTCTCACTGGACTGGCAATGTCAATCCTGTGGAAAGTAAAAGAATGCTTACGCTTTGTGACCACGAAAGGTCCTGAGTAAACCCAAGGTCGTGGCTTGGAATATTTTCACTGCTGGGTAAGTACCCCCACAAGCAATCATCTTCCCATCACTTCGATATGACGCACCAAGGGCAGTCTGTCTAAGGGTCAGAAACCCAATGCTTTCCTTTGTTTGGGACGTCATACCTCCCTGAACTTTGTGAATGACTTTGCTATAGAATATGACTGAAGGTCTATCACGTGAGGCTATCTAAGGGTTACATGACGCATTTATAATAATCTTATTCAAAAAGGGGGGATGGAGATACCAGGTTTGCAGTGACTAGTATTTCCGGGCAGCTTGAATACTTTGGGGACATCACAATTGATGAAACTGGGCCATCAACAGGCACTGTTCCAACAGCCTACATGGGGTGGTGGCTCACATTAATGATGGCAGTTATGACTGAAAACTTATTATTACCTTGTACCTGCCCCAATACAACTTTTCGGGGTCCTCTTCACTGACCTTGGTACCAACCCTTTTCTTCTCAGGTGGAACATAACCTAATAATATATAATGTACACAAATTATATGCCAAACGGGCCAATTGGAGGAAAAAAAAAAGAGACTCACTCAACCGAGACATTGTATTATATTCTAAACGCAAATGAATCCCTCAACAACTTCCCTTCACTACGCCCGGCAACACACGCCAACGCAAATTGGGTTAATCTCCGATGTGCAACTGCAACTTCCGGGAAAACGAAATTGATTGGGTACATGAGAAAGAGAGGTGGAATAATGGGTGTTGGGTGGGGCCAAAAAAAAAAAGGAGTGCCATATGGGAGTTTAGTTAGCTCTTCTTCTTCTTGAGTAGGAGGTTCTCAAAAAGTGTGGACTTGGCTTTTTGTAGCCCAATGCGGTCGTGTATGCTCAGGCCCTTGATCTCCGTGGTTATTCTTTTCTTGATCCTGAATTGTAATGAGTTTGGTGTTGTGTGGGGGTGGAAGAAATTTGAAAGGAGGGAGGTAGATTCTTACTTGCTTATTTCCCTTCTTGCCTTCTTATTGAGCTTTTGTATTCTCGGATTCTTTTCGACCATATCCAGGAAGATATCAGTGACGCCGCTCTGTATGCCGCTAATTGGCCGTAGTTTACCACCGTGAATCTTCCTCATGTGGGGACTAGTGTAAATGTTAGGTTATGGTTCGTGCAGGTTGTGCTACCTCTCCACGAAAACTATAAACAGGTAGTTGATGACCTGGCAGATAGCAGCAAGTAGTACCACTGTTTTGCTCTCAGCAAATAGTCCCAGTCCATAAAAACCTCCCCATCCAATGATGCTGTCTGGATTGTCCATAAATCTGTATGTGATTAGCGAGGAGAAAACTGTATTGTGAACCTGTATATTCCGCTATAAACCACTGGTACTGGGACAGCTGATGTAATGAAAAAGTCACCATAAAACCAGCCATAATCTCCTAGAACTTCGTATGTCGAAAGAGAACACCACAGGCTTATGCTACAAAGGACCTTTTGGGAATTTAGTGATAATTCAAATTGTATTGTACAAACCAACGCTAATACTTGAGCAACACAATAGGGCTGGAAGGTGACACCGGCACTGTACTTCACGGCACAGCAAAAGAATGAAACGTATGTCATTACGTGGGCAGCGTTGTAAATTCTGTAATTTGGTTACCCAAGTTTTATAAGTTAAGGGATTACAATTTCCAGTTGTCAAAAGCCTGTGCAGTATTCATTCCCATTTTTTCACACTTGAGGACAAACCAATTACTCTTACTTTGTAAATGTAACACGAGTCCAAGAACCCCACTCAGCCACAGTCGCCAGAATAGAACTTCACCTGAATGAAATTGAGGAAAGTTGCAGGAAAAGAAAACATGACATACATACAAAAACCCAAGTCGGGATGGATTCAATTAGGACTATGTGGACAACGATGTTTTGTGCAACAAACACCATAAAAAGTAGGTCCACGCCCCGGTAAGGTGTGAAATTTCCGAACCCGACTAGGGAGCGGGGCAAAGCACCACCACTGAATTTGTAAGAGGAATCTCCAACCATTTCAGGGTAAATTTTCTTCATATCTAGTAGTTCCTTAGACAGAGAATTTCTTGAAAAAATGAAGACATACGCGGGGTTTCAACTAAAGCAAGGAATACCAACTGACATACATGTGCAGCCAAACTCACATAAAGAACAATATACGAGTGTGTTAGCAGAGCAAATCCGTAGAAGAATGCATATCTGACAAAGGAATTAGAGAGAGAGAAAAAGATAAATTGTCTTTGTAACGAACCCAATTGTGTACATGGGATGTGGCGCTATGCGAAATACACGATCAAAGGTTAGTTTCTGATGAATTGCAAAGAAAAAATCCCCCCAGTCTGTTACACAGTTACTCACATCTCAAGAATAGGTAGTATTACACCAAGCATAGTCTTTTACAACTCTGAAAGAGTCCGTCTTTGCCCACAAGGCAAAGAAGCACAAGAAGACTCCCCCAATGTAAGAGAGAAGGGTTTTCAGAGAAAAGAAATGGGCCGGAGCAGTCCTGTGTTTGGTAAGGCCCCGCATAAGTTCCGTCAGTACCAATAGCCTAGCACAAAAACAAAGTATGCTACTACATCGTAGAATAGTATCACATCAACCACTGGCCGAAAGAGTAGCCATGCTGTCAAACTTGGTGGTGCACTCTATGTATTGGATTAACTCTTACACCAAATGAGTGCAATTACCTCAAACGAGTAATCGTTATCTACGTCAACGTGGGCCGCGGTTTTAGCAATTGAATATAACATATTGTTCGGTTTTGACAGGATCTGCTGTGTAAATTTTGTGATAACCTTGTTTTCTGACTGGTATCTGTCCATGATTAAAGGCATACAACGAGTTGGAATTGTACTTAAGGAGTAATCCTATTCCTAAGTTGTAAGCAAGTCTCCAAATCCCGAACCAAACGATTAATACCTTTTTCCAGGGTAATACGAAAAGGATTTGGAGCAAACCTACCCAACGAGGAAGGGGCAAAAATAATAAAATAACGCTGAGTAGACAGCTACTTTTAAGCCAGTCAAAAAGAGTCCAACGAAGGGGACTATAAAGAGGCAACGGGCTTTTGGTATGAGGAACTCTGAACTCTGAAAGCATTAAATAAGAGACTGAATTCATCAATTTACTTTGCCCAGAGTCAGTCACTCCCTCTTGGGGCTTATTTGTTGAGGCCTCTGAATCGCTGGACTCGGGGGACTGTGGGGAATGTGTGTTTGAGTTTAAAGGCGTTCTACATAGTTGTTCATCTTCATCACTGTCAGAGGAGTCGTCGTCCCTGCAAATGTTCGGCCACAAGAAATAAGAGGAAGGCATACGTTGACGGAGGAATTGGATCTTGGGTACTTGAATCCGCAGCAACTTCTCCCGCAGTAGAACAAGTGTTTCCTTCTAGAATCGGAGGTGTTTCACAAGTCATATTGGTAACCCTTGGGAATGGAACTACTTCAATGTCGCCCTTTCTGGCAGGGTCCCCTTTCTTGCGTTTTCTGCACGGTCTGGCAGACATTAAGTACAAAACGAAAGCGAAAAGCCAGGCCGATACGATAGCAGCATTTTGTCACTATCGTTCACAGGAGATTGCGATGTCGCCGGGGCCGGAAAATTGTGAGCAGACGCATCTCCGCCACTACCGTCGTCGACCACCGCACCATCGTCCCCCTCTTTGCCTTTGTCCATCGTTATACTTGTCGTCTTTCCGCAGATCTCGTCTCGCCACTCACCGTTGACTCGCTCGACTTGTTTAATTAATTAATCCTGTCGAGTATCCCGGGAACCTGAGACACAACTTTTCTGCTGAGAGGACACATTTAGCAAGACCCACAATGAGCACTCTCGGGTTACCGTTGCGCCGGCCGCAGTCTGCCGCCCAACTTCGTTATTTTTTTCCCCACCCTGAACTGTTCCGCGTCCCTCACTGGAATTATTTATAGGGACGAGTCGGGCTGGTGGGAGCACCGGTAACTTAAAACAACCTTTCTTTTCATTTACATTGCTTTACAGTATAGTGGTTCAGGGAGTGAGGGGCAGTGGTGTGAAATCACTTTCTTGGTACTCTGACTCCCCCAGGGGATCAGTGGTTGTTAACAACTCTCCACTCAGGGAAGGAACACCAATGGCCCCTGGGTATGTGCCAAACAAACCACTGTACTCCAGTGAATCCGTAAAGGCAACTCCAAGAGGGAAGCTGTTGAATTCCTGAGGAATGACAGTTCCAAGATCGAACGGATCCAAAACTTGGGCAGGCATCGGAACTGCAGACTGATGTTCGAGAGAGGGATCGGTAACTAAATCAACAGGTCAACCTTCGAACACGAAAACATGAAGAGTAACCTATGCACATAGGAGTCCTGACCCAGGAATAGGATGTAGGGGAGTCAATGCTCTTCACAAACACTCTCAGGTACAATCTTCCTTGGAATCCTAGCTTGCCCTTCCCTGTCTCGGTTTCATTTATCAGGCAACAGTTGTCTTCGGTGAGTGGTTCCCCTGTTGACAGGCGCAGGACTGTACCAGGATCCACAGAGGCATCGAATTCACTGCAAACCTTCAGCCAGGATTTGCACAGCAGTGGGAGGTAGTCCTTGGCCGAGTTCCCGTTGCCGATTGATGGCTGTTCCACACAGCAGATCACGCGACGGCCTGTCTGAGAGTGCTGAGTTGTTGATCCAATCCTCCAGAATCCCCGGTAGTCTTGCTTAGATTGGTATGAACTCTTAGGAGAGCTTTCATAGTATGACGAATAAGCCGGACTTGGGCTCAATAAGTTCCGTTCCATGTCAGTACGTGGAAGTCGAGTGTAAAGGTGTTCTCTGCAGAACCGTCCACCCAACTTCTCCATTTGCTTTTTCACCCCGTCGGGTCTGGTTCGCTTGCGGGAAGGGCTCTTTGCAGGAGAGGTCTCGCTCGAGGATCCTTCACTTGAGTAGTCAGTCGCTGTGAAGATGTGAGTAATACCGAAGACGTGTAGTAAAGCGGATGGATCGCGTGCTATGTAACCTCCCGAATGCTAGTTCGAATCCCTGAGCGTGCATCCACATTTCGATGCACGATATAGATTCGAGCTCGTCCGGGAAGCAAATCGTAATCCGCTGAACCTGTACGGCATGTTCGAAGACCTTTCGCTGTGAAAGGTCTCTTGAACGAGTCTCGTACAGTTCGCGGTCTATCGAAGTGACATAAAAGGCAAAACCTGTAGGTTTTCTCTTCCTGTCCATGTTTGGGTTGTTGGTTTTACGGAAATTATCAAAAATCAAATTTAAAATGTTTATAAATCGGAAACTATTTTTATTTTTGCAACTCCAAGAACTGACGCAGACTCAGAAAACTCGTACAGATCTTTACGTCAGTGGTTCAATTTTTTCGGAGCGCTAGTCCGACAACTTTGTTTCGCTTGGTTAAATTGCCAAGTTGGGTTTTTTTTTATCAACATTAATTGTTTGTTCTGCTTGTTGATTGATTGTTGGTGTTAGCCTTCCTGACCGAATTCTTGCATCCATTCCATTTGTCTCCTACAATCCTCAGGTCCAACTGTTGGCCGGGCATTGCGCAGGCTCTTAAGGAAATCCCTCTGAAGATGTGTTTGTTGTTAGATCAAGTTGTGTTGATAGAGGTGCGCGCGAGTCATAAAATGCTACGCGAGTTGAGGGGAGTGCAATATGGTTTTTCGGAGGCCGGTATGGGATTGTTTGTATTTTTTATTTACCTTATTCATGACTGGTTCTAGGAGCTTATCTCCAGACACATCCATCCAGGTCATTTCCACAGCTCCGGGATCGCCGGGACTGCAGGGCGTTAACAGGTCATGCACTACTTCTGCCGGGTTCGTTCGGGAAGGTCCAGAGACCTGCTCTGGTATTAGAAAATTTTGGGAAGGTGTAGAGGTGTAGTCTTGTACCCTTTTGAAATGCGTTGCTGTTTGTACATATCTTACAGGCTGCATCATGGCGTCACGTACAAGTGTTGCTATATCTGAACCAGAGAACCTATGGTAAAATGGTAATGAGTGTTATGAGTTGCTGGGTTGGTAAGAATAGAACCCTTCAGTGAGACGGCCCAGTTCCTGGAAATCATCCATGGTAAGAGTGTGTGGAGTGTTCCCTATGTGAATCTTAAACATTGTAGCACGCGCGGGAGCCTCAGGAAGGCCGATATAGATTCTCTTTTCAAAACGTCGTCGAATAGCAGGGTCCAAAGCCCTAAACCCTATTATTTATACGTTTTTTGTACTCCGAAATACCAAGGAATGTTGGTAGCTCCGAGAACGAGAACACCTTCCATATCTGGTCCTACTCCTACAATATTTCAGGACTGATAAAGTGTTGTATGGTGTTCTTACCATTCATCTGAACCAAGAATTCTGTCTTCACACGCCTAGCTGATTCGCTCTCTGTGTCACTGCGGGATGAACAGAGGGAATCAATTTCATCAATGAATACAATACTAGGTTTCCTCTCTCTTGCCAGTTCGAAAAGGGTTTTAACAAGCCTATGTTCAGTGTTTTAAAAATTGGTTTGTGTTGCATTGTGCTTACTTCTCGCTTTCGCCGAGCCATTTAGAAAGAAGTGATGATGATGATACAGAAAAAAAGGTAGAATCCGCTTCAGTGGCAACCGCCTTGGCAAGATATGACTTGCCTGTTCCGGGAGGCTTTTTACATGATTAATCAGGTAAGAAGGGAAGGGGAGGAGGCTTACTCCAAAAAGAAGAATCCCTCTCCAAGGTTTCCTCTTCCCTGTAAACATTTGCGGGAATTTGATAGGCAAAATGACAGCCTCTTTCAAAGCCTCTTTTGCTCCCTCCAGGCCAGCAACATCGCTCCATTTTACATCAGGTTTTTCTTGAAGGATGGCCTCTGGTTTTTTTGTAAGAAAAAGTTGTGAACAGAAGAAGGGGAACAAAAGGCACCATGCAAGGCAGCCTGCCGGCTTGCCTTATCTTTGGTTGCCTCGTCATCATCTGCTCCTCCGCCAGACCTTTTTTTTTTATGAGTTACAAAGGTGCACCATAATAATAGGCTCATAGGGAAAACACACTTTGTAGCGGCACCCGACGCAGCTGCTACAGGTGTCTTGGGTGCATTGTCTAGCATCTCTTTTATAGCTTCAGCTCTCTCCAGGTATTGTATAACCTTCTGATCAATAGTTTCCCTTGTGCGCGGATTTCTTTCATCTGGGGGGAATAAACCGAAAGCAAAACAAAAGAAACAAACAAGAAAACATTAACTAGGTTTAATTGTATATTCCTCCAAATCAACCAATCCCAAAGAATAACAACAACAAGTTACATTTCTTTGCAATAGCAAACGTTTTTATCGCTTTTTGATACAAAGTGAGTGCCTCCTCAAAATTTTCGTCCCTGTCGGCCTGCGTAGCCTACAAACCCATCCCACAATGAACAAGGCGCCTCAGCCCCAACCAATTTATAAATTGAACGACAATGATACACTCGTACCTTGGTCACGATGTCGATGGCCTTCTTGAGGAAGTTAATGTCCGCCATCTTCCTCGCCTTTTTTTTCCCTGTTTTCCCAACTAAGCTGAGTTTTGTTTTTTGTGAGAGTGGTCCAGTTCAACCTCTGTATCAGATCCGCATTCACTTGATGTGAGTGCGACCTTCTCCTCCTAGAGGTGCTTGGTGAATCCGTTCTCGAATGGGAATGATGGCTGTACCAAGTTGGTCTGTGGGGGTGTGCTCCAGCGGCACGGGAAATTCCAAGATTGCTTTCCCCTGTCGGAGTTACTATTGGGTGCCCATTTCACACAAGGAAGAAATAAAACAAATATTTGTTTGAACTAGGACTTAACAACGTGCCTTTGCGTGGTTGGGTTGTGGATATGAAATGTTGCCTACAGTGTATTGGTATTTCTTGTTGTTGTTGTTTATCTGTCTCCTTCGTCCGAGTTGCTGTCACTGCTGGCCTCGTTGTCGTCGCCGCTGGGCTCGTCCTCCTCCTGTTCATCTTCCTCCTCTTCTTCCTCCTCGTCGTCCACAAACTCGTCACTGCCGCCTGTGAACCGGTTGAACCGGCGCCCTGGCTCCATGAACTGGTCCCCTCTGTGTGTAGTGTCCGCGTTCATGCTGTCAGAGTCTGAGTGTATTGCCAGGAGGAGTCTCTCCCTGTAGTGGGTTGGTGTGTTAGTGTTGGTTTTTGCGGGGGAGGGGAGGGTTACCGTAGGATTTCTTTGGAAGAGTACGCGGGTATGGTGAAGGCAAAGAAGCAGGTGTCCGCTTTAGGGAACATTGCATCTTGTTTCGCTTGGGCCTGGGCTTGTGCAGCTTCTTGGCGTGCTTGTGTACTGTCACTGCTATCGGAGGTTTGTGGTGATGAAGGCGGGGAGGCAGAGGCCGCGGCCAAGGCAGAAGTGGGAGCCGATGTTGTTGGGAAGGGCGTGGTAGACATAGGCTTCACCATCAAGCGGGTTTGGGTTCGAACAAAGTCAGCGTCATCCGAAGGAAGTCTTTCCTGGGCCCAAGTGAAGCGCAGGAACAAACGCAGGTCAGTTTGGGGGAGTTCCTCCAAAACCTCCCAGAACCATCTGATAACATCAGATTCACTGCTTATTAATGAGTTGTATTCTGTGTGTCTCTGTAATAAAAGGTTAAGTGGTTCCTGAAAGAAGATTGAAGCATGCCTTGAGAAGTGCAACATCGATAGCAGGTTGACCACACACTCTCCACTCAAGTTCCGCTGGAGTTAATATGCGGAGCAGTCGATCCGGCAGAATATCCAACAAACCCTGAACAGTTATAAGATTGTAAATTCGTTTTGGGCTCATGTTGGACCTGGCGCATGGCTTGTGACTGCTGGGCGAATTCTTTTAATCTCACTTGCTCTACAAGTTGCAAATACTGCTTACGGTTTTCTGGGGTCAGGGCTATCATAGCACCCTGTGGCACGAGTTCTACTTGCGTCTTATCAGACAAGACTGTAGTAAACAAATCATTTAGATCGGCGCATTCCTGGAGTTAGATTTAGAAGCGGTCGGTGGGTTACTAAATTACTTCATCACTGCACTGCTTTACGTATTTAAGACCCTTTTCCAGGGACTCGTCTATTTCCCCAAAATCTTCTAAGGTAGCAGGGACATCGAGCTAAATGTGGGATTTAGATTTTCTTTGCAGCAGTTCGTTACTCACCAAAGATTTCCAAACGAATGCTGGCAAGTACAAAGAGAAGTAAATTCCTGTTCGCACAGCGATGCCCATCATCCTCCCCACTAGTCTGTACATCTCGAGATGCTCGGAGCTTGTGAAAGAAGGTCTTGGAATAAACTTCATATGTGTTGTTGGGCATGTTATGAACAGTGACGTTGAGTACTGCGTCTGGAGTTCTTGGGCCACTTCAGTGAAAAACTGTCTGTATGGGCCACCTAGATGTTGGTTATAACTATTCCGCAATTCAAGGTTGCTTTACCTTCACCCTCCACATTTTCACCTCTGAAGGTGAGTTTTATGGCTGTGTGGTGTTCTCCAGCAGGTTTTCGACACCTCAACAGGGCGGGGTGCGTATTTCGCAATTTGTTGAAAGCTGCCCTGAACATAGTGTAGCGAAGGGAAGGCTCCTCTCCTTCGGATGCCGCTGTTGTAGATTACTCCTGGAAAATTGTATGTACAATGCAAACCTTTCGTTTTACTAGCAGCCAGTTTGAGCCTGTTGATTGCTAAAGCAGGTTGTGGGCATGTGCTTCCAGTTTTTTCCAGTACATCAAAGAAGAATATGGTCTTGCTCTTAGGGAAGATGAGATTCCCACAAGAAAAGACTGCCGATGATAAATCACAGAAGGATTCAATTTGCTCTAATTTGCTCGATGTTGTTGAAGCTGCAGCAGAGGTTGGGGAGGCTAATGTAGAGGTGGTGAGCTTTGGTACGGAAGATGATGGCTGAAGCAGAGGGAAAACAGCAGTAACATAAGAGTTGAAGAGTTTCAACAGGGTGAAGCGGAATCGAGTGACGGGGATCGGTGCTTGAACTTTATGAAGGTCACCAACTGGAAAGAAACTTGTAAGAGGGAGTAAAAAGTAGTCTTATGAGATACATGAGGGTAAGAGCATGTCTGCCGGGAGTGATGTAGGAGAGGGAACTTCTTTTTCTTGGTATGTGCTTTCCACAATTTCAATCAAAAGACGATCTGTGGATCGCTCCCATTTACTCTGCGTTTTACCTCAGTGCGATGTTAAAAGTGAATTCCGCACCATGGCAGCTACGGCATCATCGACAGACATAAAGTGGTCAGGGTACAGATGGAAGTCGAATCCAAGCTTGAAGAGTTCATCCATAGTTTCAACTGGGGCAACCATAGCACTGTTGATATAAAGTTGCTTGAATGAATTCAAGGGTATGCCAAAAGTCTCTGCACGGTATTTAAGAGGACAGAGAAAGAAGGAGTCTGTTACCAGGATTTTCTGCCAGCTGTTTCAAATCTTTGTCTTTGCGAATCACAGCCAATTCATCGTCGGTAAAATGTTTTCCTGCACCCGCAAGTTGCAATGCATCAAGTTCCTGAAGTGTGATCATACCCTGGCGGATTGTTAGGTTGTACTATACAAAACCGAGAAGGTTAAGTACCGGGAACTGCTTGCCGAATATGGAAAAGAGTGTTTCTAAAGCAGATGATGCGGGTGAAGTGAGTTCTTTACTTCTGGTAATTAACTTCGACATGCAATACTACAAAGTGTGAGTAGAAGTAAACAGAAAGTAGAGCATACAGCGGAGACTCTTGGATCGTTTGACTGCTCCAGATCTGGCCGGAACCTGGTCACCTTCAAGGTGCTGGAGTTATGAGGTTCCTTGGGCAAATATTAGATAGAGGGGAGGAGTATTGTATTACTCACGGGTAACTTGGTCTTGTTTATCTTCCTTACAACATCTTTAACCTTCTCAGAACATAGTACTTCAACGAAGGCGTAACTGTCATTAGGGTTAAAACTAAAAAGGGGGCATTACAGGAAAACTTTTACCCCATGGTCTTGTGTGTGTCTGCATCTACCGGTAACCAGATACACTCGCGCCAGTCGGGCCCTCCCCATAGCTTGCAGTGTACTCGGAATATTTTGAAAAGTAGACCACCAATATCCCCTCGAGTTTTGTTAGTATGAAAGAAGTGAAAGAAGGGGAGCTACCAGCCGATTCCTCAGGAACTGTAGGTAAGCCTTCCACACAAACAATCCGCTCTTTTATAGTTTCCTGTACCATTATTACGGTTGGTTTCTTGACCAGTAACTCGTTACCTTTGTTGAGGCTTCATAACACTTCTTCCAAATCGGTAACATCTGTGGCGAGTCATGTGGTACCTTTCCGGAAAGATACTGCGCGAAGAAGTACAGTTCAGTGACTTCAGTGAACCAGGACGAGTTTGCAACTAAAGGGGATGAATGGAGGAGTATAAATCTTGTAGTATTACCCGACGAAAACGGTGCTTTTTGAGGCTTCAACCCTATCTTAATCCCAGCTGCGTGAAGGTTATGGAGTAAAAAAAAAAAAAAGGAGGAGCTTACTCATAGATTCTTTCAACGAACTTGAAGATGGAGGGGGTGGAGGAGGTGGAGGAATGGAACTCTCTGCTGATGTAGGGGATGGTGTAGTTGTCTGTTCCTTTGGAAGAGATTCACTGACCTCAGTTTTCTTATCATCTTGTGGTACTACTGCTTCAGTTGGAGTCGAAACAACGGGAACAGTTGAAGGCGTCGTTGTATTAGACACCTGCGAAGCGTCCACTTCCATAAGCTTTGGAACTTCCGGGATTTCCGCCTCCTTAGGAGAAGTTGTGTTGGCTGGTGAAGAGCCTGGTGTTGCAGCTGCAGATTCCTCCTGCGAGCTTGATGAGGAACTTGACTCCCCTACCGCCGGGGACTCCATGGTTTCTGGGCTGCTTGGTATATCTTGGGCATCCGGCGCCTTTTCGGGATCCTTTGTCTCCTTTGGTTCTTGGCTGTCATCCTTTGATTTTGGCTCCTCCACCTATTACACAAACTGGTAAAAACGAAGCCAAAATTTTCAAGGAACACACAGATTGAAGAGAGAGCGCAATTGCAAGAGCAAAATCATCATCCACGGGCTGCTCTGATCTGAATATTGGTCAAAATGAATAAAGTAAGACACGTGTACCAACCCTTCATCAGCACCGTCCGGTTCTAGTTTCTCCACACTGTCTCGTAAGGTCTTGGTCAGGGCAACGGCAAGAGCAGTGTCATCTTGGTCCGGGGAGACCTTGACGCCAAACAAATTACTTGGCAATATGGGATCAGAGGTTTTTGGTGTGGAGGCAGCCAAAGCTGCTGAAGCAAGAGCTGCAGTGGTTGCCTCTGCAATTGACATCTGCATTACAGTTGGTGATATGACTGATGACTGGGAGTCTGTCTTCTCTGTGGGTGTGGCAGGGGTTGGTGTGACGGGTGGAGGGGGAGTCAGAGAAGCTCTCACTTCCTCCGGTAACATGGACCACACTTGTTTGGAAATTAAAGCTAATTCTATAAGCGACTGGAAGTAGGTTGTGTGCAACCCAGGCCTTGTAACTCGGCGATCAGAGCCATACAGAGAGACCATTTCCTCACCTAGCCGATCCAGATGTTGAATTGGGAGAACATAATCTGGTGAAGTGTTGTAGATTAGTGCCTCTGGATTTTGCTGGGAAGAGTGGAACCTCTTGCGTTTGCAATCCGTAAAATCTTCTTGATCAAATTGAAGAAGATTTCCTTTGCTGGGAATGGCACTGAGGAAACATATACGTACTTCAGAGCCGCTGTGAATAATTCTTCACACACTTCGTGTATGTCAGTGAATTTTGCTGCATCATCGAGCAGAAGATCTGCAAGCCATAGTGCCAATCCCACTTGGAATGTACTGGGGATACATGCCACTTTGTACCTTTATGAAGAGGGAAATGAGTAAATACTTGTAAGTGAGTGTTGTACTTCAGGTTTTCTGGGTTGTGATCTGTTTCCATTTTAATGAAAAGTGTGTTCGCGCGGAAGCGCAGAGGGAACAGCAAGTCTTTCTCCGTGTACCTGTGCAGCAGTTTGGTGCATATTTCATCCTTGAAAAAAATAAGAGTTGTGCTACTGGGAGTATTGGACATTACGCTGTAGATGGATAATTTAGCTTTATTTCCTGAAGATAAAGTGCAGGTGCGGTCAAACACAACTGTGATTTCATTTGCATCGGGAAAGGACACTTGTTCAGCATTTAGGGCACCACCTGTGGGTGGAGATATCTGCTTTCAGTTAGACGAAGGCCAGTGTGAGCAAATCTCAATACCACCACTTTTGTCGCGGTCATGGTTGTTTCACGGTTTATTGTACTAACACATGCACCTAAAAGCAGCTTGGAAAAGGAGGTGTCGCTCTCCAAAATTGTCATGAGTTTCCCCTTGTGTAAATTAAACATTAAAACTAAGTTGGTTGGAAAACTATACCTTGAACAGAGAAAGAGGAGACGAACTTGGTGTCACCGAAGCTTGCACAGGTTCTGTGAGAGACTGCTGGGAATCAAGGAGCTCAAATGACACAAGCTTTAGCAAGGAAGGAAGTTCTAATGGAGGCAGGCACAGCTGTATGCGTGGATGGGCAACGAGTTGTAAAATCGCATTGCGTGAGTAGTGTGAGATTAAATTGCCATGCTCACTGATCACTGCAGTCCTATGTCAGTTCATATTATTAAATTTGGTGTACATTGCTGAATTGTCTGGCTCCTCGAAGAAAATTCATCA
Organism: Pelomyxa schiedti; assembly: GCA_020536535.1. NCBI lineage: Eukaryota > Evosea > Pelobiontida > Pelomyxidae > Pelomyxa > Pelomyxa schiedti. The sequence goes on along the minus strand of JAHLWZ010000982.1, from coordinate 14,835 downwards.
TTCAGTGCCACAGGTTCAAGGTGGGTAAGAGGATACCACCATTCAGTGGTCATTGCAGTTTCACTGTTGTGGAATTGAAGAAGAACAAGCTTCTCACGGGGTTCTAGGAATTTAACAACACCTTGTTGCCCCAGTGTCTTTTGAAATAGAGTTAGTAATTCTTCAATATGTCTTACAGTGCTCACAGAAGACATTTCTTCCATCCACATGGGATGCGTGGGTAAACTGTCCACTAATGCTGTGGAAACAAGCACGGTTGCACCAGTTCGAGCCTGGAAGTGAAATGTTAGTTTTTTGTTTCAATGTAGTTCCATTGTACCTGGCTCAGCTTTATAGACTTTGTTGCAGCACCACTGGAGAAGCGCTTCTGAATTAATGGTACATAACTAAGATTCTCTGAAGTGAGTCGCAAAATAAGTCCCTTTGGCCACTGAGATAGGAAAAAACGAAACATTTTTGACATACAAGAACTTCGGCTTCCTTGCCAGCAGTCAACTTGTTCCTCAATAACATCATATTCTCCTCCAGTTCGAAAGCAGGTCGGTTACTAGTTACGTAAGGCCCAACGTTACACATAAGATAACGCACTCGTGTTCCAGGAACATTCTGATCTCAGGTAGACCTTCATCTTCCCACCAAGGATCGATCTTATTGATAATGGCGAACGCGGCAGACCTTACAATGTAAGTTTCAAAGAAACTGGGGAACTTGAGATAGGTACTCGTCATTAAAAGAGTACAAGTCGGCCAGTTGATATTTCCCACTCTCGGAAGGAGAAAACGAATCAAGACATTGCTGAAGCGTGATCTCAGGGGGAACTGAAGTGCTAGAGGTCTGTGGCTTATTCTGACTTTCTGAGGGTGGCTTGGTTTTTTCACCCGTTGTGTCGAATTCCTTGGCTTTCTAATGAGGAAGTTAGTGTTATGGGGGAGCAAATGGAAGGACCTCGTCATCATTTTTCTTCATCTCAGCCATGCACGCAGCCAAATCGTCATCAGAAACATTTCCTATATGTTCAAGCATCTTCGGTTGTGAGAAAACGTTTTGCTAAAACAATTCGTACCCAGTTTCCAACCAAATCCAACATTGAGCCATTTTTTGGTTTTTCTGACATAAAAGTGAGGGAATGGCTTTTTTCTCTATATATTTACCACTGAAGTTGAATCCAGAATTTATCAGAGCGAAGAGACATTGCTCCTTAGTAAACCTGTCTTTGTGAGTCCCATCAAGGAGAGGAGGGATGTACCCCATTCTCATTAGTTGTTGGCAGGCATCAGTCTGTGCCTTCTTTTCAGCCAGCCAGGCGGTTTTTTTCCTCTCAGCCTCCTCCCGGAGTTCTTTTTCAAGTCGGGCAATATCTTCTGCTTCTTTCTTTGCCTGTGCAACAGAATCTAAGACAACAGCACTGCCACTTCCACTAACTTGATATCTACGGCGATTAGAGATTATGTTGGAAGGGCCGAACGTCCTACTTGAAGGGGCGACTTCCGAAGTTAACATTTGCGCGGATTCCCCTACCAATCCCAATGGCAGGAACAAGTTTTGGCATTGAAGGTACATGCCTATGTTAATTAGAAGCAGGGTGGGTTGCGTAAAAACCAACTTGAAGGCTGGACCAAGAAGTTTTCCATCCTTTGTATAGGAAATGCACTTCTCCTTACTGGACCAGTGGCACCCAATCGTGCATTTAGAGGAAACGGGAACGCCGTAGTTTGATCTCTGTCGTTGACCATTAGAAAACCTGGGTGAAGTTACACATTGCCCTTGGTTCATGAAATAATACCAAGTTTTCTTGGCATCCCCTTGGAATCGGTAACTGTTATTTCCCCACCCAGATGCACCTTCCGGACATAACCCAATGCTACAAACTGCATTATAAAAAAACAAAAAGAAGCACAACACATACTTCAAAATTGATGAAGTGTCGGCCACATCTAGAGTGACCTCGTAGTAGTAGTCACAGTCCATCGGTATTGGCACTGGGGACATCACCAGTGCTTCTGGATCACCAACACGGCCTGTTTTTCTACACAGATTATAAGGTCGGTGTTACTTGCATTGACATACACTCCAGAGTATTCAAACGAACAGAAGTCTTCACTCCTAAAAGTTACTCCCAGCAGCTTTCCACCATAACAGGACATTGGGAGGAGCTCATTCTTCTGGGGACAAATTGCATAAGGAAGAAGGGCTGACATCCCTTGCTCTTGATAATCAACATGAAGTGGAGGTGAAAGCTCCCACATCCTTTCACTGAGGCACATGAGGGAATTTTCCAGCTCAGCAAGTTTTCTTCCTTCACATGGAAAAGTTCAGAAGAAGCCTCAACCGCAAAGCACTCTTACCTGGTGTTCCCTTCAGAGTACATTCCACAAGATGAGCAATATAAGAGGAATGCAGTTCACTTTCAAAGAGCATGTCTTGAACAGTCATATCCCTCAAAGCATTAGCAACTGCCCTTGTTGCATAAAGTTGTATTGTATGGACTGTGGCCAAGTCGATAACCTGATTTGGATAGTGTTAGAGTACTTCCAGAGAGTTAAGGAAACACACAGCATTCTTATGAATATTCACAACCAAAAGCATAAGATGGTTGAGAATCTTTGGTGTCATGTGTAGCATGTCAGGCACAAAAGGGGTCTCTGGTGCCGGTTTAAGGTGGATTACATCCACTTCCTGGGAAATCTTGGAGGCATCTCCTTCAACAAGAACTTGTGCTTTGGAACTACCAAAAGTGTAGTGTGTGACGACTCCTTAAAATGCTGTCAGGTTACGAAGGTTGAAAGGTTACCAACCTGTCTTGTTGTGCAGAGTTGCTGTTGGTTGGGAAATCACCACATGGCCACCCACTCGCAAAGTTTCCGCAAACCCACCACAAACTGCAAGTGCAGCAACCCCACGCTGAATTGATTCTGCCTGTGTGTACTTGACATCTATTCCAGTCAGCATCTAACATACAGTAATTATTGGGTACCTGGAGTGATTTCTAACATTCCAGAGGTTATAAGATTAGTGCATTCCGTGGACCATATGCCACCACCAATAGAAGATACTTTTTGAAGTGACAGAAGCATTCTTAACAAGCTAACACATTCACTGGCTACAGACATCGCTGTTGAGCATCCATATCTTGGCTGTGCAGATTGGTAAAGCCCTTTTTCCTGACGGACATTGTTCCTCTGCAATTTGGCTTTTCTCAAATCAGTTGAGGTTTTGTCTGTGGCCTCAGTTGGTGCCGGAATGACAAGAACAGTTCCGGCATATCCTTGATCTGATACAAGAGCTTTCGCCATCTTGTCGCAGTCAGCTTTGCTGCCTGCTTTCAGAAGTTGTGGTCCCTACATTAATTAGCTCTACGAAAAGATGAAATCAAATAGGATGCCAACATGATCCAGGGATTCAATGAACTGCTTTGCCCAAATTTCGGCAAGTTGTCGTTTGTAGCTGGAATTTGTAGCTGCTGCAGCAGGTAAAAATGAATCCTGGGTCAGATTAGGTTTCTACCCACACTCTTAGAAAAGGGGTTTACCAGAATTCCAGCAGTGTGGCAGACTTCCATCAGCTTTCTGGCATTGGAAGAAGAAGAGGAAGAACCGTACGAAATCAGGTAGAGGTGCCACTGTTGTGCAGCAGAAGGCTGATTGTCCTCATCCCCAGCAGTGCTCCCAGTCAGTTGAGATCGGTCGGTTTGATTTCCAGTGCTAACATTCGTAGTGACTGTTGGTGCAGCTGATACGTTTGCCATTTGCGTATCCTCTAGTGCAAAATGGGCCAATGATAAAAGATTGTTGGATAAATACCAGGAGCTGAAATCGGTAGCATGAGATGTACTCCAAGACATCCCAAAATGCCAGACATGACACTACGCATTTCTACCAAACTGATGTCAACCACTAGCCGTCGTAAGACCGTTTTAGTAAGTGGTACAAAACTCACAGAAAGGTAAAAACTGCTTGCACATGGAAAGAGCCAAGAGCTTTTGTCGGGGAGTGGAGGTGGCACTTGTAACACTAAGTACAAGGCACCGGAAGTTGTCTATCTTACTCAGAGCCCTTTTGAATGGTAAGTTCAAAAAAAATAAAGAAATCTCTACCTTCTGGCAGCTTGAGTTGTGGCAAATAAGCGGAGAAGTAGCATTAAGTCGTAACATTGGGATTCTCTTTCATTTTCCTGATACAGAGACTGCTTCTGTTAGAAAATTTCAAAATAAAGTACTATACTTTCAGGGTTGAGCAAATCAAGTTGACAATGCTTGTTTGAAGCTGGAAGCCAACATCGTCTGTAGTTACAGTGGAAGTAGAATCAATGCATGTGGCAGTTAACTTCCATGATGCTGCATTTGCACACAAATAACAGAAGACAATCCAGCATGCTTTTTCGAACTAGGCAGAAGATCAGGGAAAGGGAAAAACCTGGGATATTTACAAGGCCTTGAGGTTTCTTAACAGCCAACTCAAGAAGCATATTAAAAACATCCAAGTTTTGGAGGAGGGTTGCGTCTTCCTTCACAAAGGCGGTACTACACAACCTTAGCATAAGTAACTTGGTGATACTATCTAAAATGTGTTAGGATTATAGTTCTGCTGTACTGCAAGTTTACCAGTTTCATCTTTCCGAAGACCAGTTGCAACTGTATGAAGAATACTATGGAAAATTGTTCTTGCCTGTGTGACAGCTTCATGCCCAGCAAGCTTAGAGCTGTAAGCAAACGTGTTGAGTGGTCAGCAAAAAAAACCTGAATGTTGTCTAAAACATGTCCACCAAAAGCTAGAGGAGGCGAGATAGGACAAAGTATTTGGTGCTTGACACAGGAGAGACTACCCTGAGGTAAAAGAGAGGCAAGCTGTTGTAGTCCTATTGCTGTTAATATTTTCAACGTCTATGGGAGACTCAGTACCAATTAAGCGTCTGAACGCCCGCTTTGACTGGAAGCACAGGCAAGTGAATAGCTTTTCAACGTCAACTGAGCTTTTCAGGAAGACTGAAACGGCTTCCATAGGGTCGGTTTGTCTATGAACTTTGTCTGTATGGGCCTCAGATTGCCATTGTTTCCTTAAGTGATTGGTGGAGAGTAGAGACCACAACGAAGTTGTACCAGTTCTTGTAGGCTTCTAAGAGTGTTAGCATCCCACCCTCCTGTGACATTGAAGGGTCGTCTTCTTTTGTTTTGTGCTTATCCATATCGGGATCATCTTTAATTTTGTTTGTCCAGGAAAAATAAAGAATAAATTTTACATGTATTTGATCTCTTCACAGGGGCAGGAGTAGAATGTCTGATAGAATCAACTTCCATCCCATCCTGAGTATGTGAGGCTAGATTTGCAGACCTTATTTTTACTGAGCACAAATTGTGAGAAGGGGAAAATCCACCTCCTAAGAATATTGGTTGGCTTCACAACACGTTTAGAGGGCACCAGAGACAAGAGAAACTTGCATCGGCCAACAACAACTTGAGACACAGGTACGTAACTGTGATTGATCATCAACATGACAGAACGAAAAAAAGGGAGACAAACGGTTTATGCTGTTCAATATCCTCCTGCAGAGTATTCCATAACCTAGTGATAGTTGCATTCTGGTCGAGACTAGAATACTCCACTCTCTTGATTTCACACATTTCTTTTAGTGTCTGTGGAACATTGGCGAACCTAAAGAATATTGTTGGTTATTGGGATAACAGAAGAGCATGCCTTTCAAAAAAGTCTTTCTTTGGCTCCTTATCATCTATTGACTGATTCCACTCTTTTTCCCGTTGTAGTGTGTATGCTACCCAACCAGTTATCTATGCACTGTTAACTGGATTAAGAAAATTGGCAGTTCAACCTGTGACATCTTGGTCCCAACATCTGACAGTGACTTGATAAGGCGAGGTGGCAGTATTGCCGCAGGCGACCAGTCCCTGTGCCTAGAGAGTTCATCTGCAAGAATATCTTTGTGGTGGTGGATGAGTGTTGCTGCCACATGTCGTTCAACTTGTTCAATTTGCCTGTAGAAATGTAAATGGGCTTAGATGGTGTAATATTGTATAGTACTTGGCAAGCCTGCTGTAGCGACTTCTACCGGAAGCATGTGCTTGCACCCATTGAAGGCAGGCCCCGCCTGTACCCTCACCACTTAATATCTCACTGATGAACGGATTGATTCCAAGGGGATGCTCACTAAACAGAGATGCTGTAGGCACAGAAGGGACTGGGGAAACTTGAACTGCAGATGATACTGGGGAAACTGCTGGAGGGGCACACGGCTTATGTGGTGACAAAGGTACAACAAAGCCACCAAGCAGGAGTTTGTCCTACAAAATTTTTTGTTAGATTAACTTTTTTTTGGGAGTTCCACACCTTAAGCCAAAATCTGTTATCCTTTTCCAGTTCTGTTGCAGGTTCAGCAGCTACATTCAACATGGTGATGCGAGAAGCCAAGAGAACCGCAACACATTGCACATCTAAAATCCAGGATCCAATAAGAGGCATGGAGGCCCCTTTTCCAACTCCGACTATAACGCACTTGAACCCCCATCGCTGTGACTTCTGGAGGGGGCTCATGGGGGAGTCTGGTTTTGTGGAAGCACTGTGAACTTGTAAGTACTATTGCAATACATGTTTGTCCAACCTGAAGTCAAAAGTTATGTGGTTGCCAGGAACCACAATAGGAGAGGTTGGAAAAGAGGTTTCATAGAAAGCCGGCTTGTTGTTGATTGGTTCGGATGAGCCTTTCAGAACCTGTTTAAATGAGAAGGGGGAGGAAATTAAAGTAATGTACCTGAAGGGCATCAGAAGAACTGACTGTGCGGCACTTGGAGCTGAATGTAAGGCACAGTGCCTCTGCTCCAGGGATTTTTACTGACCTCTTGACTTGGTTCGCACCATGGGGATAGGGATGCTGAGATTCAATGACAATTCTTTGCTCGTCAGATTTCTAATCTGGATGAGCTTGAAGAGAGGGAGGTTATCTGATACTTGAACTCGTTCAAAGTAGCTCTTGTCGCAAGAGCTAACATTCGGTAATCTATCATTAAATTTTCCAAGGATCGAGATTAACTCAAGAAGTGTTGGTAGTACATCACCCGCAACTTGGGTATGTTCGCAAAATTGTTTTCTTCATTTCTTTAGTGAAGAAAGGGGAGGGAGGAAGAGTATACCTGCATAGAGTAATAAGAAGTGATGGAATGCAGTTTCCCAGGAAAGAATTTCTCACTGCCGCATCTATGTTCTTCTCGAAGCGGGTACTGTCAGCTGTGTTCTTCTGTGTCAGGACAAAATTTACCAACTCCGTGCTCTTCGTCAGGGCATATTTTGCGAACTGCAGCAAGAGGTGTTGGTATTTAGGATAGCTTACAAGTTCACGCTGAATGGCCATTAGCATCCTGATGTTTGGTAAGTAGGTTAAAGTTTCCAGGTGAATACCTCAGGGCTGGTGAAACTAATGGTGTAGAGATGAGGTGTTGAAGAGAACTCAGGGTCACAATACTCTGCTTTGCCTCCGAAAAAACATAATCCAGGATAGACAGAGTGATTTTTTGGGCTCTTTCCCATGACGGAGCGCTATTCTTTTGTATTTTAATGCAATGTTTTGTGGAAAAATCCAGTACTTCTTGGTTTGAATCCGCTTGCAACAGCTCTTTTACAAGTGAATGGGACCCAATTTCAGTGAATACAGCTTCAATCAATTTATTTTGTGCCTGTGTTCCGAATTAATGTCTATCCTTTGTAATGGAGAAACACACATCAGTTGCGGACATCAGATCGAGTAAAAGATTTCGCTGATCTTCTCGAGTGGGGTAAAATAAATTAAGACCACTAGCCAGAGTGGCACATATGACCTGCTGCAAGTCGGCTTCACCAGATGAGTTTGGTAAAGAAAGGAGTGACACAAGCTGGCACCGAAGTTTTTGAAGGAGGACAGCTAGTTCTACATAATGTAAATGAGAGTCATACATATCTCACTACACTATAACATACCCGCGTCAACGGATGGAGGTGGCTCTACAATCAGAGACCTGATGTTGCAATGTACCACTCTTAATATGGAAATTAGCATTTTGATTGCGAGTGGCTTTTCATTTGAAGATGAGTGTAGGAATAGTTCCACCAATTTTGTCAAAACTTCATGAATTGTACTGTGAAAATGTTAAAATAAAGCTGTCATACAAAGATGGAAATAGACACCTGAAGAACGACGGAACGGGATGCACAACAAGACAAAGAGGATGAGATAATGAGTCAAATGAATGGTTTTTGTCCTCAGTCTCATTTCTGCTGTGCTGTCGCGCCAGTCGCTCCATGTGACTAAGAATAATTCCCGCCGTTTCTTCGTTGTGGGTCAGGTAAGACAATAAAGATAGCGTTCATACGAAGAGGTGTCAGCAGTTTGAGAGAAGGAGCAAAGAGTGATTCCGGGATTATATCAGTCTTATTCCTTGGACCCATGTTCGCCCACCAGCCGACGTGTGAATGCTTCAGTGAAAAGTTCCATAGTACATCGTTCACACTGTCATAACATGTGCTTAATCCTAAGGTGTGTGAGTCAGATTTACTGGTAATTTACACTTGCCAAATGGGGTTGTGTGCATGTTGACATCCCACAAGTGTTTTCCAGTGTCAAGAGAAAAAACTCTTCCCATAAAATCTGTTGTGCTGCTACAGGCCTCGGGGGGACACATAACCACATATTGCATTGGGGTGGCATATGGGTAACCCTTTTCAAATAGCTGGGCAGTGAATGCAGGTTCTGTACGAGTACGAGTTAGAAGAATGAATAAAACGTGCAGAGGCAAACCTGGTGTCCCTTTTGGGTCTGATGTCTTTGGTGTGTGTTTGGCTGGCAGGATTGTTGACTCAGGCATTGGCCCGAAAAGTTCTAGAGATTTAATGTGTTTTGCAGTTTCATCTGAAATGTGTAAATGACATTTATTTTGCAGTTTTCCCATCACCTGTTATCACAGATGGATCAAAGACCTCCAGCCACCAAGAAGTTTTGGTGGACGAGGGGGATGAAGCGCCTGAAGAAATACTGCCACTGCCACTGTAACTTACCACAACTGGTGCTGGGTTTGTTGTAGATTCCTTGGTCTCTCTCTTCGTTTGAATGAAAATAAACTGTCCATCTGAACAAAGAGTAAACACAAAGAAAGAAGTTAGGTGCCCAGCCTCACCTGAACAAAAGGCAGAATGTGAAAGTGTGTATGGGCTGGAAGAGCTGGAATTTGAGGATTGTTTTTGTGCTGTTGAGGTCGTGTATACTTCAGGTAAACAGCACTTTATGGACTTGACAACTTGAAGAGTGTCACAGGATATGACAGTGATGCTCACAAAGGTGGTTGCAGACTGAGAATTCTCCATCTGGACATCATCACTTACTGAGGTTGGTCGCTCTGCTGGGGCTCCTTCAGATGATGAGGCAGGATTTGCTGGAGTTGTTTCCTCCTCAATGGAAGATGCATAGAGAAACTTCCCAATACAACAAAGCCACCTTGGGGAGTTACAATGGGTGAATTGATTGAAAATAAAAGTGCCTTTTCTTCTTGCTGGCAACTTTTGGTTTAAGCTCAGAATTACAGTCATAGACATGACCTTGAATGCTGTTATTGAAGCCAGTGCCAACCTTGACGAGACCTAGTTTTTATGAGACACCTTAAGAGATTATTCAAAGTACCATTTGTATCATCTAATATGAAGATATGAGTTCCATCGGAAGCAATGGCACTCCATGATGGCTGCAACATCTTAGATATATTATTACTGGTGAGGAATTGCAAACCAAGGAAACACTTGGCCCATTGGCACTTGGCGAGGTTGGAACTGGCTCAGGAGGGGCATTAGATGTCAAAAATTCTGGGGAATTCTCTGTTAAGTGAAATGTATTGGAAATTAGGGGAATAACCTTGTACTGCTTTCTGGAGCATGACAGACAGAGTAATATCCAAGTTATGATTTGCTAGGTGTTGCAAAAATGGCCACGTGTCAATTTTAGGGATGGAGTCAGCACAGGATCCCTCAGACATCGTCGCAGTTTGAAGCTGTTTCACTGAGAGGAGGATGTTTATAAGCTCCAAGAGTTTATCTGTATCTCCAAGCAATACAGAAACACCAGTAAGAGCTTCCAGAATCTTTTATTACATTAACTACTTTAGAAGAGGTCAGGGAAGTAAAAGACTTGAGGTGTCTTTTCTGGGCGTGATAATATGAATTTCAAAACCATGGATATGCAATCCTGAGCTTCATCATGTAATCCCAATGGTCCAACAGTTTCTGTAGAAAATATTATGAAGTGTAAACTAACCATATACACACTCAAGATATCAATGAGTGTCCCAAGTATATCTGTGCAAAGTTTTGCATGGTTAATGCCTGGAACAGATTCAAGTGATTGAAGAAGTTGGAATGTGCTCATCAAAGCCAATCGGACAACAAAAGGTGCTGAAGGAGTTTTACTGCTTCCAGTGCTACTGACTTGGTTACTAGTCTAACTGCAGTTAAATTCCTTTGCATGAAGTGGAATTCTATACCTTGTCTTGCTTTTTGCGCATACTTTCGCGCATATAAGCCGTATGCATGCGTTTTTGAACCATCATGCGCTTTTGCAATGCAGAGGCAAATGCCAACCCTGGACTTAAAAAACCTCAGGCAAAGATACATAAAAAAAATGGCGAACCTCCGGTAAAGCTGAAGCAACTGTTGCAAAAGTTGTCTTGCAGCCCTTTTACCAATATCATCACTATCATGGTCTGCTGAAGGGACAGATGGAGATGACCCAAGAATAATTTTCCAACTGGTTTCACTGTCCAAGGATTTCTTGTGCTTGTGCTTCTGTATTTCGTTTCAGAAGCCCAAAGAAAGAAAAATACCTCCAGGGGCTTAGACTTTAAATCTTCGGAAATTTCATCTAAAAAGGACAGGAGCTTTGCATCAGGGTCGTTTTGGTCATCGTCAGTTAGCTCCATGTATTTCTTTGTGCAGTAGCTTTCATTGAAAATGATACTTTCTTCCTAAATCGCTAGTTAGTGCCGTTCGTCTCTCTATAACGAGTCAAGCCCACCCTCATCGACAGCCACTTTGAGTCTTCTTCCTTGGTGGACTCCAGCTGGGAGCTGGTCCAACTTGGAACGTCGCCGTCCTTGCCATCAGTGCCCGCCACCTTTGCCTTCCCCTCAATTTCGCCTTCCATCCTCAGCCGTAGCCCCGACGCGCCGCCAAGGCTGATGCCTGTGCCAAAGTCCCCTAGAAATGAAGGCGGGGGAGGAGGAGGCAGCCCGCCGGTGCTCCTCGTCATGGAAAAGAACTCCTCCGCTCTCCTCCCGGAGTCGTCACCACCAAACGCGTTCCTCATTCCGCAGTCGAGATCTAGGTTGTGCTGGTGTCGGTGTGCGTTGCTTTGTTGACTTGGTTGTCGTTTATCCGCGGCACCACGCTCTTTGGGTGGGTTTTTTTTTTTTTTTTTGGTTGTTTGATTTTGGGTTTCTGCAGTTGGAGAGGCACTTGTCTTCCTGAGACTGTCAGATTCTCCCAATGACACACACCGCAGGCAACTAGTGCCAACTCCCAACAAGTGAAGCTGTCAAACAGACATCACAAATCCAAAAAAAAAAAAAAACCGAGGGGCATCACATCCCTTTGAGCGAAAATCGTGCACGTTGACGTTGTGTCTACGACAGTATGGAAGATGTTGTGTTTCTCCAGCCGCCTCCTAAATGCGATGCCATAGGCCAAGCAGCGGCCCTGTGTGCGGCGGCTGTGGCCCGTTGTGGTGTCAATTCTCCAGCAGTTCGTGTCACTTCGTTTGTGCTGCACGAGATTGGCAAATACGTTTTGGGACTGCGGCCTTGTGCGCGCCGTAGGCTGTTTTTTGAGGCTGCTTCTGGTTTGTACACCTTTTGCTTGTCACCGATTGGCAGTATTTGCGAAAATCCGTGGCGTGTGTATGAGCAGTCACTTGCTGCAATCCAGGTGGTTGGACAGCTCGACGAGTATGGCAGCGTATGGTTGATGATGGACAAGAGGCCGGAGAATGGATATACCGACACTTTCTTGCTATGGAGGGAAGAATTCGTTGGTAGAAGGCTGGGTTGTAACAAGAAAACGGCCTGGACAACATCACTTGCTCACTGTATTAACAAGTTCGATGTTAAATGTAACCAAAACTGGATTGTGGCTTACACAGAACCTGCAAAATGCTTTCACATTTGGCAAGTGAAAGAGGCGGTTCCTCAGCAAGAGCCACACGTGCAATTTCCATTGAAGTCCATATTTACATCACTCTTCCAGTTTTCTCACAGTGACTCCTCAATAGCCTATGGGAATGAACTTACCTTCCTTGACTACCCCTGGGATTCACTGCGCGTACATACTGCGGACCTCTCTCGGTGGTACCAAGGCGAATATGAAACCATCACAAGGACCATCGAGTACTCCGGCCCGCTGCTAGATACGTGCTCGCACTACATCCCAGGGCTTTTCTGGTCTCATAGAGGTGCTCCATTCATGGTACTGCGGGACGCCTCCACCAGCTTCATAGTCAACCTAACCACAGGCACAGACACCGCAATCCCCTTGTTCATATACACCCAGATAGTTGGGGACAACCACATCCACACCCAAGAGAGAGGCGACTACTTAGTCTACAGTGCCGACGACCCCACAGCACCCCCCAGTATCGCCGGAAGCGCGCCATCGGGTTCCACATTCTCAACCACTGGGTTCTGCCTCACACCGTCTTTCCACCAGTCCCCCGGTAACTGCGAATCCACAGTGTCTGCTGTCGACCTCTGCTGCCTCACTGCCGGTGACCTTGAGCACCCTTCATTCACCATGCTGACAAAGTCCTTCACCAGAATAACCAGCCTACCCAAGGCCTTCATCTCATTCGAGCCACTCTCTCGTGGCCTAATGTTTCCAAAGAGGGCTAGGACCACTACCAACAACAAAATCCCATAACTTAAAAGCACGCCTCCAAGGTGAAGATTTTTTGCCGTACTGTCACGTCCACCACCAAAAACCCAAAAATGATGAAAACAATGGCAAGGCGACCTCCTACCATGGGACTTTTGCATCAAGATCTGCTCTGAACCCAATTTTTGCATTCTCCTTCGCAAAGGACAACGACGAATCACATGAGTGACAATGAAGGGGGGGACGGGCAGGACGAGGGACCTGGCGGTGGTGGGGGGGTGAGGAGGACTACGACAACAAGCAACGAGCAGGAGGGGGATGGGGAGGACGAGGAGGCTTCAGAGGCAGCAGGGAGCCCGTGTACCCCGCTGCTTCAGCACCACCACCACCAGCAGCAGCACATCGAGGAGGAGGAGGAGGCGGCGTCGTCGGAGGAAGGGGGTGAGGGTGATGGTGATGGTGGGTGTGAGTGCGGGGGCGCGGGGCGGCAGCAGCAGCACCACCACCATCATCATCATGACAAGTTGGACTCAACCGAATTCATATCGCCGAAGCCGTGGTGGAGACTATTGCTTAGTATGACATGGCTTATTGGGAGCGGCGTCATTCAGCAAAGGTAAGTTGCAAGCATTCAACTTGAATGCTACCCCCGACCCTCCATTTATGTGAAATAGTTGTTATATTATATTTCGAGATTGGATATTCATATTTCTGGTAGTCTATCCGGCATCCTTCTTCCAGCAGTGGTGCGGGAACTCAAACCTGTTGGTGCGGCTTCGATTGTTGGAATTGCTGGTGGTATTAGCATCATTTTTGAGCTCTCTGGAGTTGCTTGCATCTATTGGAGTGACAGATGTGTATGTCGTTTAGGTTTAAATTCTTGAGTTAAGGTTATCCTCTAACAAAATGAAAAGGAAGACGGCGCCCTTTTGTGATCCTTGCATCGGTCGTAATTTTAATTGGACTCCTTGGTTTTCTGTTTGGGGACATTTTTGAACTTCTCTCTGTGTTGCTTCTGGGGTATTTCCTGTCATTCAAAAAAATGTCAATCACTCTGCTTAGCTACTTCATCACATTCACTGGAATTGCTATTGGCTCATCAACAATGTCAGCATTACTCCCGGACATATGCCCTTCTTCTCAGCATGGGATGGGCTCTGCATCCTCGTCTATTGCCACTCTTGGAGGGACTACAATTGGTAACTTGGCCAGTTCGATTGACCTCCTTCTAAGACCTTTCGGAAGGTTTTATGCTGACCTCGTTTGATCTTTCCACAGAACTCATCTGCGGGCTTTATTGTGCCGCAGTCATTGTGTGCACAATTCCTACAATAATTTTTGCGCAAGAACGAACCTGGAATCTTCCACCAGAGCATCCTGTATTAGTGGCATCTAAAGTATGGGTTCCGTATTGTATAAACTCACCCACCCCCGCAAAAGCAACTCTCAAGCAGAGTGAAGAACTTCTTCGTGATGATTGTTAACTTTTTCAAATCATATACGTTTTCTCCAAGAAAACACCCTGACTTCCTGCTGTCTCTTATAATGACGTACTTATCTAACACTTAAATTTGATACTGAATCATAAAAAGAGGCTGCTGGTTCCTTGCCTCCACTTCCAGTGTGTATCGTCAGTACTGGCTTGCTGACATTGCTTGTGTTACAGATGCCTCGTCGGTATCTCCTCGTACCCAAAGAGTCATTCTTGACATTCTTTTCCTGTAGGCTGCTTCAATCTATTCCCTAATTCGAATGGGTACCTCAGTTATTTTTTCGATTCCCTTTGGCCCAATCAGTGATAAGATTATTGGGCGGAAACCATTTGCACTTCTTGCTATGACATTTGAAGCAGGCTGTGAAATTGCATTTATTTTTGTACGTAAATTAACATGGATATATGTAATTGGTATGCCTCTTTGCAAGCTAGTTTTTTCTTGACCCACTCAACTTT
>JAHLWZ010000981.1:0-33940 GCA_020536535.1 Pelomyxa schiedti | reverse complement strand
TTTGGACAAACCTAAAGTTAAAGTAGACAGGGTAAGTTGCTATAGCACTAGGTACAATAAACCAGTACAACGCAAGGTATGAAATCAAGGCAAATGCAGCAGAGCACCATAAAAATACAACTAGCAGTACAGCCATTTTTGTGTACCACATCAAGTTCGTGTAAACATGGTTACCAGCAGGCAGCACCCATGACCTGGAAGCTTTGATTATGCACTTATTATCACTACCAGTCTCCCAAAAAACATAGGTAAACCAATAAGGAAAAAGAGAAACTAGTAGTTATAAAAAACAGGAGAGAAAAGTGTGGACGACATGACATCCCATAAGTGCAACCAAGAGGTGCAAATAAAAATTGAAAAACAACAGCAACGTGGGATACCTCAGAGGAACAATGACAATCAAAGAGGGGTAGTACACCAATCCAAGAAGAAACCTCGTCACCATCCACGGCAGATTTCTCACCACCCCTACCGCCCCATCCCACAATGCCCTACCGCGTCTCAAAACCGCCCTCGTTATCATCTCCCTCGCACGACGACGCCTGGAACGCCGATTTAATTAAATCCCTTCTGGCTGTTGAAGAAAAAAGCCTGTGCCCAAGCCGACCTTGGAGGAAACCACAGACCGAGGAGCATGTCGAGGCTGGCTGTGGTCACCGACGCAAGTGGGAGGCAATTGGCTCAATTGGAGTGGTGCCCTCCTTTCTGGATCGAAAATCCACCACCTCGGGGTCTGCGGCGGCGCTTTGGGCGAGATTGGGGGATGGTGGGGTGAGGGAGATTCTGGGGGAGGAGTTGTTGAATGCTGTGAATTGCTTTTACTCACCACGAAGTTGAAAAACGAAAGTTATGAGCTTGAATTAAAAGAAGTAGGAAAAAACCAAAATACACTCATTTTTCCAACTTTCATGTGTGACGATGGACTACGAAAGATGTGAGACTTGTAACATGCCAGCCGCGTCATGCACGTGGTCTGTATTTTTTTGTCGACTCTTTCGTAATGTCAAAATACTTTTTACTTCTTTTTTTTCCTTGGCTTTTGCTTTCATTTTCTTTCGCTCGTTGATTGCACGCCTTATGAAAGGCATTAAATTAATTTTAATTATATTCCTTAAATTTCAAGTTGTATGCTCGAAACACATTACGATGTAACACTGTATTAGTGAGAATAATCATGAATTCTATCTAATTCTTCCTTCTCTCTGTTGGACTGGGATTCAGCTCACACGACCAGCCCCAAGAGTGTAGGGAAGCCAATGACATGGTTTCTAGTAATACCTTGACATCACTCAAAGACCTATGCCGCAAGCGTGGCCTAAAGGTGATAATTACTGCCTTTGCTCTTGCATTTCTAACTGAAGAAAAGATTTCTGGGACCAAGCAAGTACTTGCCAAACGAATTATTGAGTATGACAAGGTTGAAAGCACCGTTCTTTTTGCTATGGTTAACTTTTAGTAGGCCAAACAACAACAACAGCAGCAGCAGCAGCAACAACAACAACAGCAACAACAGCAAGTCCAACCACAACTACAACAGTTACAGCTGCCGCAAATCCAAACACATTTCTCCGCAATGAACCACCCACACAATTCTTCCCATAGCCAATTACCAAGTGTGTACACAGAAAATACTTCAGCAAGATCACAATCACCAGAGCTACAACCGAAGCGGAGGCGCGTCACTCAAGTTTCCACTGTTCAATCCCCCCTTGCACCAGTTTTGTCTCGACCATCACAGATTCAACAGTATCCACAACAGGAAATGATGCACCGCATTCAGGAACAACAACTGCAACAACAGCAGCAGCAACTACAACAGCAACAAATGCAACAACAGCAGTTACAACAGCAGTTACAGCAACAGCAACAAATGCAACACCAGCAGCAGTTGCAAATGCAACAGCAACAACAGTTGCAAATGCAGCAACAGCAACAGCAACAACTCCAAATGCAACAACAGCAACAACAAATGCAACAACAGTTGCAAATGCAACAATCCCATTTGCAACAAATCCATATGCAAACTCAGCCACCACATATTTTGCAACAGCATATACAAGTGCAACAGCATTACAATCACCACCAACATGTACAAGTACCCACACGACAATCACGTCCATTCAATACGCAAGCACAGGCACAGCAACTCCATCTACTTCTGCAAAATAATCCCCAGTACCAATTTCCAGGGGGGTCGCAGCACACTCAAGACCTTTTGAACTTGAATGCCGGTGCAATGCAACCTGCCATAGAGCTGCAGTCCCATGTATGCTGTTTGGAAAGCTTCATCGTTTTGATAATATAATAGAAGTCGATACTAAACACTGGTAATAATGTTGAGGTGGCTTCCTGTGATCCAGTAGGCCGAGTAAGCATCTTTCTTTTAGTGGTTACAACAGTGACAAAACTTAGGACGAAGAGTCAACACCGAAACTATTGATACGCTATCCAGAAGACAACTCCAAGGTTTTCCTACCCCGAAAGTTTCACACAGCTGTCGTTCATAGTGGCAAAATGTTTGTCTTTGGTGGTATTGAGGTGGGGGGAAGCCAACATCCTCTAAGTCAGACACGACCACCAACACCCACTTCACAACAAACGCTCACACCAACGTCCCATGTGACACTTTCACACACACCATCCCCATCTATTCCTGTTGGCCCTCTATCACCCTCAACATCACTCTCGAGGAGTGCACAATTTTCTCCCTCATCGCCCCACTCACACCAAGCAGCTCAGCGGACACCCTCTATTGCCTCACCAGTTCAATCTACTTCAAACACCTGTGTGTCAACAGTGATATCATATGATTTCTCAACAAATACTTGGTCGTCTGTGGAATGTGATGGTGAAATACCTCCCCCACGTTCCAAGCACACTGCTGTCATTCAAGATGGCCTGATGTACATTTTTGGTGGCAAATCTAATGACAAGACCCCTCTAAATGATGTATACGTATTATTGCTTAATGGAAATCCTCCTCATACCTGGAAATTACTGCACCCTGGAACTGTGAGTTCCCGGTTAGTCTCATCACCAAGTATTGATGTAACAGACAAGTCCTGCGATACAAAGGCTTATGGTGTTGCTCCACTGCCCAGATATAAACACAGTGTATTTATATGGCAAGGAAGCATGTTTATTTTTGGTGGAACAGCCCCTGCACGGCCGTCAAGTGATGAGACAGGCTTATGGTGGTGTAATAACAGGAATACCAAAGAGACACCCACCATATTTGGGGATATGTGGCAGTTTAACATAGCCCAGAATTCATGGAATGAAGTGACAGCCACAGCCTCTACCCCACAACCCCTCGTATCATCGCCACTATCACCAGCAACAAACATCAACTTCCAGGTCAGCTCGATTTCGAGTTCGAGTTGGCCACAAGAACGCTGTGGCCATGCCTGTGCCGGCGGAGCTAATGACCCTTTGTGGGTCATATGCGGCGGCATTGGCTGTGACCTGGCTCACCTCAGCGATGTTTGGGAGTTTGACTGCTCTAGGACGCGGTGGCGCTCGATCCCCCCTCCCCCTACATCCCTCACCAACACCAACCCTCCCGTCATGCCGCACGCCATTGCTTGCTGTGAATAAACATTTTTCGTGGTGGTAGGTGGCTAATAGACACAATTCTCATCCTTTTTCAGGGCTACTTTACACAAAAAACCTACCAACACCAACCCTCCCGTCATGCCGCACGCCATTGCGTGCGTGTGTCCGCCGCCGGTTGTATCACCTCCCCTCTCCTCGGCTTCATCCTCATCCTCATCCCCGTCACCCACCGCTCCGGCTCCCCCTTCTTCCCCTGTGTCACCAAACGCGGTTGTTGTTGCCAGTTCCAGCGGGCTCAACTCCGGGAATGCCATCAGCAACTTGGCCACTGTCAGCACTTCGTTGCCTATGAATGGTGGGCCCGTTTCAGCACCAACAGCAATGACCAATTCCGGGAGCGGCCCGGGAACCAGCGGGATTCTCTCCGGAATTGTACCCAATTCCAAGCAGCAGCAGCAACCATCCAGCGGTGATGTGATTGTCATCAACGACTCGAACCAGCGCGGAATGCACACCGGGCATCACCTGGACAGTGGAAAAATGGGTGTGTGGGCATTTCAAGGGTCTGAGGAATGGGTGTGTGCTCAGCACTTGTGCTTGCAGGGTGCTACTGCTGTTGCCTTTGATGGCACAGTGTGGATATGGGGACCTTGGTGGGGCCAGGTCACTGCTCCCCCAGTGCTGGGATTGCGTGTGTGGTAGGTTTTTTGTGTAAAGTAGCCCTGAAAAAGGATGAGAATTGTGTCTATTAGCCACCTACCACCACGAAAAATGTTTATTCACAGCAAGCAAAGGCAAGAAAAAGTTTCATGAGGTGCAGATGGCAATTCCCAAAGAGTTGGCTGTTGGTGTTGGTTGGCGCAATATCCAAGTGCCAGTGACAGCATCAACGAGGTCAATGCATGAACATTCATATTCTTGGAACACAATGAAGCCATTTCCACAGTCAAACAGCCTCCAGTTGAGCACAGGAAAGACACGAAGGGGGGTTTCACAGTCATCTGTGCTGAAGATTTTCAGCTCCTGGTGGTTGTTGTTTTCCTTTGCCGCAAAGTGATCATTGTCCACCTGCCACAATAGCCGTTGACTGTCATCTCGCCGAAGAAGCGCACGGGGCGGCGGACGTGACTTCAAAGCACTGGGAAGCTCCAGAGCATATCTCGGGACAGTGCAGGGCCCCAGGTTGGCGCCTTCCACAATCACTTTCTGCCCCTGCTTTTTCCGAAAAATGTAAGGCACCACACAGTCGTAGCTGGTGACGGGAATTGCAATTCCACTGTCAGTGCGAACCAGCTTGCCCGATTCGTAAGATTGGTTCAGGTCAACACACCATAGCTCGCTGTCTCCCAGATCCCCATCCACTGTCACAACAGCCTCATCCCCATCAAGCATCGCCAGAACTGAATAGACCCTCCTTCCCACTTCCACTGTATGAATGAGGGCTGCAACGGGTTCATGTAGCTCACATACAGGACAGACAATAATGCTGCGTACCCACGAGAATGGACTGATCATCACCACCCACTTTCGCCCCTTCACCGCAGCGTCTGCATTCAAGCTAAAAGCAGCCTCCATGGTCCCTGTCATAAAGTTGAGTAGACCAGAGAGCGTAAGCAGGCGGCCGTGGCCAACCCAGCCCGCGTCGAATGCAAGCCAGCTCTGATCCACATTGGCACGGCCCCAGAGATCCACCACCCCCAAAGTCAGGGAGACTCCAATGCACACCAGGTCGACATACCCCATGCAACTCTTACCATAGTAGTGGTTCTCCCCCACACCCCTCCCGCCGTCCCGACCAACTTGCGGCACAAGATTGCAGCCACTGACCACGACCCTCCTGTCGACGTGCAAGACCCAGTGGGCGCCGATCTCGTCGGTGACTGTGCTCTTGGCGAGCCCGGCCACGGCGCTGTGGGCCCCGCAGCGCTCCACGAGCCCATGGAGCAGCGCCGCAAGTTGGTCGCGTGCCCGGAGGATGTGTGCTGGCGGTTCAAGTGTACAAGGCGTAGCAAACGGTAGTACCCCAGGTTGTCCCTCTGCCATGTGATTTGTGTTGCAACTTTTGTGGGATCTTCCATTAGAAAACTGGGGACCCACAAACGTCCGACCCTTTTTTTTTCCTTCCTTCCTTTTTCTGAAAATGCGCAATCAGTTGTCCCAAGAAGCGTTCTGAGAAGTGTGGTGACCGTGTTTTTTTCGTGGTTTCAAGGTGAAACAGAGTAGAAGATAAGGGCCTTGTCGTCGGATACGGACGCCAGTTCAGTTCCTTGTTCGTTGTGCGCTACTGACCATACCTGTGTTTATTGTTGTTAATGAAGGCTATCCGTTACAGGGAGAAGGGGGAAAATGCCTGATCTTGGTGATCAGTGAATGTGTGCACGCACTTGTGAGTGGTCAAGTCCCATATTTTGACGGTCTTGTCACTGGACCTGATGAACAATTAGAAGGGCATCAAGTACATGCAAGAGTACAAACCCGGTTGCAATGAGCTTTGCTGCTGGGTTGGCATTTACCGAGAGAACCCAAGAAGAGTGTCCAGATAAACTGTAGACAAGTTCACCTTCTTGCCTGTATTCAAAGAGAAATAATGCACTTAAAACCACAAAATTATGACAGAACAAAACATACACATCATACACATTTGTGTGCCTATCATCACATCCAGTGAAAAGCAGTGTGGAATCAGGAGAAAAGGCAAGAGATCTTACTGTCATTGCATGGCCTAATTTAGAGTTAAACAATTCGAATTTACTACTTCTAGACCTGGAAGTGAGTATACTTTTCTTCCTGTTGCAACTTCGAAAAGTGTTACAGCGCCATCAGAAGCGCCACAAGCAACAAATCTCCCATCGCCACTGAAGGCTACACTCATAGTAAATTTGCCACCCGGAGATAGAATCTGAAGTATTTTTTCAATAGTTGGTAGTTTGAGAAGTGTTGACCCACCATCCCTTTTTGTGCTGTCTCAGTACTATAAAAGGTTATGTTTCCGGATTGCCCAGTAACTGCTACGCTTCTGGCGTCGGGGCTGACTTTCAAAGCCCAGGCCTCCACCGGGTCACATTCAATTTCGTGCAGGAGTGCAGGTTGTACTGACATTCAAAAGTTCCAAAAGTAAGAACAGAGGGTAAGTTTTAAGCCAAAACCTTCTCTAAGATCCCATAGTCGTATACAACTATCCAGACTCGATGTAGCCAACACTTTAGATATGATTGGAATGCGTGGGAAAAAAAGAGTGGGCATACAAGAACTGGTGGGAGATAGTGAAACAGATACTATTCCGAGGTTTGCTCGCTCGAGAATATGCTCTTGAGCGGGTTCTGGTTTGCTCTTCCTGTCCGTGTCATATTACTACAATTTTAATGTTGGATCGTTTGTCATGCAATAACAACGTAGAATGTAACCTACATGGCGAGCACGGCACACAACACACAGGAAAACAAAAACCCCAACATAAAACAGGAAGATCTTACCATGTCTTAACACGCGCACGTGACGCCACACTGCCAGTGGCAACCCGGTTTCCACGCCAATCTACAGCCCAGATCCCCTCGTCGTGTGCATTCTCGATTTTCGTTTGTCGTGCGAACTGTAGCACTTCATTAGACACCCACAAAAAAAAACCAATGGCAATTTCCGACGACCGGCATCTCCTGCCAACCTG
This sequence comes from Pelomyxa schiedti, assembly GCA_020536535.1. Classification (NCBI taxonomy): domain Eukaryota; phylum Evosea; order Pelobiontida; family Pelomyxidae; genus Pelomyxa; species Pelomyxa schiedti. Next base: position 26,721 of record JAHLWZ010000981.1, on the reverse strand, counting down.
TCTTGGGTTTTTGTGCGAGAAGACGAAACGGCGATCTGTTGAGAAAAAGGAAAACAAAAATACGCGCAGCGAGAGGGGGTACCGGTTGCATTGAATGCAAGATCTGAGTGTTGGAATGTCGCTTATGTCTGGCGATGTGATGCCAAGACTGGGGGTGGGAACGTGGGCCCCTGCTTATTCGCCGGGTGTGATCAGAGATGTTGTGTTGCACGCCGTACTAAATTGTGGCTACAGGTAGTGCAGCTTGCTTTTTCCTTTTTTTTTTTTGTTTTGTTTTGTTTTGTAACTCTATGCGGAGGCATGTCGATTGTGCTGGATTTTATGGCACGGAGAGGGAGGTTGGGGAGGCCCTTAAGGAAGCGTTTGCCAAAGGGATTAGACGCCAGGATATTTGGGTTACCAGCAAATTGTGGTAAAAACCTGGGTGTATTGGGCACTCGAGGAATAATATAAAATCAAGGTGTACCTTTCATGCTCCAGAAGATGTTCGGCCTGCTTTTATGCGAACTCTTGAGGACCTCGGCTTAGATTACATTGATTTGTATTTAAGTGAGCAAATTTATCAGATTTCCTACACACACGTCGCTTTCGTTTAGTTCATTGGCCAGTATCGTTGAGGAAAAATCATGCACTTCCTCCACGAGCAGATGATTTCCTTCCTCCCGTGCCTGCCATTCAAACTTGGAAAGAAATGGAAAAATTAGTTGATGGGAACCTTGTGAAAAACCTTGGAGGTTACTCTACAATTCCATTACTTTTTTTTGTTCACTAAACTCGCGTTTTAGTTTCCAACTTTACTTCCGTTAAAATTGAAAAATTGTGGATGGAAGCAAGAATCAAGCCCTCTGTTGTCCAAGTGGAAATGCACCCATTATGCCAGCAAGCAAAACTTAGAGAATACTGTTCATTACGGAGAATTTGTTTGACTGCGTACAGCCCTTTAGGTGGCAATGACCAGTTCGGTATTGCAGTATCCTTTTGTCGTCACTCATCTTAGAAAACCTATAATAAACCCTTTAGTCCAACGAGACCATCAATGCCCAATGTGTTACAAAACGCAACACTGAACAGAATTGCAGGCAAATATAATAAGACTACAGGTTTGGGGCCATCTCATAAAACCGTCTATTGACTTTAAAAAGCGCAAGTTGCCCTCAGGTGGGGACTACAAATGGGAGCCACTATTATTCCTAAAACTACAAATCTCCAACGGATGGCTGAAAACAGTAAAATATTGGACTTTTGTTTGGACTCAGATGGTAAATTTTTCCCTCTTGTGGCACCAATTACTGAACCTTTTGAAATCAGACCTGGCTTCTATAGCAGCTGAAGACCAACACATGAGAATAAGCTCTCAGATTATGCTTAACAAGTTCACTGGCTTAACACCAGAGGTTTTTTGGGATGGTGAATAAAAAAAAAAGTATTTCGGAACAAAAAAAGCCTATGAAAGACCAAACTCTTCTTATGAACACAGTAAAACAAGTGGCTCTTTTCACCACCCAGACTGTATATCCAAAACACGTTGTCTACAGCCACAAGGACACTTAGATATGATCATGCCACTGTTCCTGCACCAGTAGTTGTCCACCACAGGACACTGACACCTCTCAAACTGCATCCAGCAGTGTTTGCACACAGGCAAATGAGCCTCACACGGAACCTCCACTCCCTTTGTATACTGTGGTTGGTTCTTCAACAATGCAGACACCTTGGAAGCCCCCGGCTGGCTTCCCGTGCAGGGCCCAGGACCCTCCATTATTCTCATGCTGTGGGAAACGAGGAGCCGCAGGAGCGCCGGGCTGGGGCACAGGAACTGGCCTATCCTGTGCAGCGCGAGCGGGGAGAGGCTCTGCAGGGTCCCCCCGTTGCCCACCCGCGGGAACCTCGCGGCGCACAGCAGAAGCTCCGCGGCCGCCGCGGTCTGCAGGGCCTGGGCGACCCTGTGGATGTCGAAGTGGCGCTCCGTGTGCACCCTGATCAGCAGGTACCGCCGGGCGTCGGGGACGTGCACGGCGCTCTGCTGCGGGAGCACCTTGAACTGCCCGGGGCCCAGCCTGCATCCCAGCGGGAGTGCCGCCTGCAGCTCCTTGCTCAGGTCGATGCCGCCGCCGCCGGAGGGATTTTCTGGCTCGGGAGGGGGATTGGGGTCTGTGGCTATAATTGTCAGGGCGGTGGTCTCGCCCGCTGGGGCGCAGCAGCAGGAGGCCACGAGGAGCGTTGGGGGGCTGATTTCGTGCCGGTAGTGGGAAGCTGCGATGCAGCCGCGGCAGTAATTACGGGAGGAGGAGGGGCCGTCGCAGGTGATGCAGAAGTGGAATTGGTCAAAGCGGTAGCAGGCGAAGCAGAGGATATCGGGATGATGGGATTGGCATATCTTTCCTCCTCCCCCCGTGGAGGTTGGGGGAGCCGGGGCTAAAAATTTGGGTGGGCTTGGGGAGCTGTATCGAAGTAGCTTCGTGTAAACATCAAGATAGAGCTTGTGCCCCTTGCCGTACATTGCGAATGATTCCAAAATTGGCAGCTTGTCCAGTTGTGACTGGGCACTTTGGGCAGAAGGAGTGTCATGCACAGAGCTCTTAAGAAGATACAGAAGAGATTCTACAGTATTTGGTTTACAAGTCTTTATCTTTGCGATAATTTTCCCAACATCATAAACGGAATTGATTGCCTCAAAGCCAAATGGAATGCTTGAGATGAAACAGAGTGTCTTCAGTGCCGAGGAGCATAATTTTGCTTGAGATGGGCAGAGTGCTCCAAAGCAAAAGGAAACAAATTCACGTTGCACCAGTTCTACAATATTGTGGACCAAATAGCTGGGATGTGATTGTGTGACTACACGGAAAGCCCACTTACACCATCTTACATTTCTCGAGAGTTTGCCTTCTTTGCTGAGTGTACCGGAAATGATCTCTATAGACGGATTTATTGCTTTGATATGTTCCAGGGCTAAACTGTGGTGCAAGGTCTTCAATGCCAAAATTTGAACTTTATACAAGCCCGGACATTTCTTCATAACGAGGAGTACATCTTCCCACAGGGTGCTGGAGGAAGAGCCCGTGAAATAGCAGGCAATTCCCCTCCATACCACGCCAAAGGAGGCTCTCTGAATATAAGAGAACTGTTCTAGCAATGCTTGAATGTAACTCAAAAAGGTATCTCTGGGAATGTTGTGCGGCTGAAGACAATTGAAGGTACGAACTAGCATTTTCAATGCTTCTTGCTGCGTCCGTTTTTCTTTTTTTTCAATATTTTCGGCCAGATGGGGAAGTATGTCTATTACACACAATTTCAATGCAGTTTCGAGCCCAGATTTAAATTTGAGTAACCGTATAAGAGATCTCCATGTACTCTGCGAGATATACTCGTCAACACTCAATGCGAATTCAAGAAGGAGTTCGACTAATGGAACTGGTATGGGAAAAGAATTTCTGCAATCTTTGCCAAGAGAAGTGATCATTCGATCTACTATATCGGCTGCCACCTTGGAGAAGGATTGAGGTGGGAAGAGTTCTGGAATGTTTTGCATCACAGGCAGGAAAGAACAGGACTCAGATTTTGATAAAAATAAAATATGTTCGTAAACCCTGTGGGAAAGCATGCTACATTCTCCTGATAAAATACAAGTAACCACTGGTTGTAGTTCACTCGACAAATGGGTACTCCGCCCAGAGGTTATCAAGGCTGCAAGTGTGCGCCATAGGTGGTATACTTCGCTTGTAGTTGAAGTAGGTCCTAACATTTCTATTGCTGCAATCACTACCGGCTTCATTTTCGAGGAAATAGCGTCCTTCATTTCGTTATCCTGGAAAAGCGTCATCACAGCATTACATCCTGGGACTATGCTTTTTGAACTCGATAGTGCTGGCATAAGTATATTCAGAGCACCCATATCTATCAAGTGTGGCACACTCAAAACAGCCATGCGCTCTATAAACTCGCACACTTCAGGATAGGAAAACGGGTTGAAATTTTCAGATACCCAGTATAGATCCTGGAGAGCTGCAGCAGAATCTCCAGTGTGGCCAACAACATGTAATACCACCTTGAGTGCATTCCCTGCCAGTTCCGGCGACAATGGTATTATCGGCCTCAGGTATGCAACAAGATCATGCAGAATTTCAACTGCGTCATTAACTTCGAGATGAGATTCAGAGGCTTTGGCAATCACTTCCCACACCGTTTCACTTCTATTCTTCAATCGAAGTACAGCACCCAAAACAGTTCGATGTGAAGCAAACCTTGGATAATTCACTAATGCAAGGAGAACAGATAGAGCAAAATCTTGAAAAGGTCCCATGTCTGGACAGCTGTCTATAGCTCTTAGAACTGCTTGAACTACTGGGTGGATTGTGGAGAATTGGCGATATGAGCCACTGAGTAGTAATTGTATCATTTGGCAGCCGATTACTTGCACATCGACATTTGATGGGTGAGAATTCATTACGACTACTATGGCTTCCATAAGGCCACAAGAGAGCACTGAATGGAAAATCTTCAATTGTGATGGCAGAAAAATTGCATTGTTGGCGTGCTTAAGAAGGGCATGCAGAGCAACGCATAGATTTGGAGATGTAACACATGTTTTGGGTGTGCTGCTTAAATAACAGTCACAATAACAGTGGCGCTTCAAGCATGCCAAAGCTGGCGAAATAAGCAAATGGCTGTCTTGAACAGCCAAAGCATCTGTGGCGATAGTATTTGTTATCACAACCAGCTTCTCAGTAAGCCTTAATGGTAAGTTCATCTTTAAAAGCATTGCGACCCACTCCACATCCCTCCTGGAGACCTGGTAAGGTTCCTGCTGCCCACGGCGATACTTAGCCTCCAGAAGCCTGCACATAGCGTCGGCTATTTCTGGTGCTCCCGGCTCTCGTTCCCAGTCAGCCCAAGAGCAGAAGCTTTGAATCTTGCGGTCTATCTGGGGCAGGAGGTCGTCGATGGGGACCAGAGCTCTAATGACCCGTATCTTGTGCAACGCGGCCGTGACCCTGCATGCTACAGCCACAACCAGCGACATTGATGTGCATTCCGTAAACACGGTTTGGACTGCCTTTGCTATTTCGGGAACTCGGCATTGCCAGTTTGGAATCTGGGCAGCATGGCCCTCGAGGACGAAAAGCCTGAGGCACTGCCCAGAAGCCACGATTATGCTTTTCATTCTCCCGGTCTTGAATGCCAAAGTCACCCACGACACCAGCTCCCATAATTTCAACATCACCCCGTCATCTATCTTGCACTGACTTTCGTTTTCGTCGTCGTCGTCGCCGCCGCCCATAATTCCGTGCAGCAGGCGAGGCATCGAGGACTGAGGCGACGGCGGGCGCGGCGGCAGCGAAGCGAGGAACTTGCGGCGAGCGCGGAGCAGCGAGAGCAGGGAGTGGAGCGTCGTGAGCGAGTAGCTCATAACCAGCCGGTCCGTGCACCCCACGAGTCCCGCCTCGACCCGGAGGATCCAGCGGCTCCACGGGACGGGGCCCAGCCGCGGGCGGGGAGGGGAGGAGGAGGCGGAGAGGGGCACGGGGCCGGTCACTGGCACTGGGCCGCGGAAGGCCGGGAGGGAGCACGAGGTCTGGGTGTCCTGGTACTCTTGGACGAGGTTCTTGACCGACTGTGAGGCTATGCGGTAGAGGAGATCGCAGGTTGGGCTGAGTTCGGCTGTCTGTTGTGCATTGGGGGTCGATAGTAGGCTGGTGGTAGTTGGCGTTCCCGTTGCTGGCGAAACCGTCATCCCCACGGATTCGGCCTGTGGTTCGTGTGTCCTGCGATCAGCCATTCTTTTTTTCTTGGTTGGGAAAACCGTTGATGGGGAACTTCAGAGAAAGGCCTGAGATTTCTTGAACTGAGAGTTGACCCCTGATTCTCACCGTTCTGCTGAGGAGTCGCCTCACGATCCCATAAGGTGTGTGGTGATCTCAGAGGATATTGATTGTTCTTGGGCTGTATCAAGAAGCGTAATAAGAACTACACCGAAAAACCAAAAAACGAACAACATCGGTCCGACGTAGAAACGAAAAAAAAAACAAAATTTGCAAAGTCGTGGCGGCTCATGGGCGACCAAGAAAACAACGACGAGATCAGTGCCACAAACGAAGATCATGAGACGGAGGAAGCAGGGGAGGAGATCTCCGGCCCCGTGTTTGACAATGCAGTCGTTTACGTACTGCCGTCTGAGGATAGATCCTTTGCTGAAAAAAACGCTGTCATTGCCGCCATCAAATCTCGTGGTGGAACCGTCACCTACGCACTTAACAACAAGGCACCAAAAACCACTAAACAAACAAAAAAAAAAACCGACTTCTGTCAACGGCTGCTTCTGCTTTTCTTTTGGCTTTCTCAAGTTTTCACAATCTTAAGGTCACACATGTCATTGCGAACAGGTGGCTACGGTGGCGAGTTGAATTGCCTCCTGGTGCGGAGTTTGTCTCAGAAAAGTATCTCATGACTGGAGAGGAGGAACCGGAACCTGAGCCAGAACCAGAGCTGGATTTGGATGAAATTTTTGGTTCCTGGCACCCAACAAACATAAAGTTTCCCTCACCAGAGTTTCCCTCAAAATTCTAGGATTTTTGGCTGATGAGGAAGAGGAATCAGCAAAACCAGTCCCGCGGGGCCGGAAGCAGGCTTCAAAGTCTCGCACTCCACAGTCTTCTCGGTCTCCCCCACCTGCAAAGTCTTCAAAAACTCCACCACCTTCCAGGACCCCACCTTCACGCACTCCAACTTTACGTACTTCACGTGTTTCACGCACGCCACCTCCCAAGTCAGAAGCTGATGAGGAAGCTCTGTTTTTCTCGGGCTTTGAGGCTGTGGAAGACATGCCAGATGCCAAAGTGCCGGGAGATAGAACAACAACAGAACCACCACCTACCACCAGTGGCGGACCTGATACAACAAATCCACAAGTTTCAGGGGAAGATGCAGCTCGGCAATTAGAAAAACAGGGTGCTGATCTACGACAACAAATGCTTGCAGAGGATGAGGCTGAAGCCAGTGACAGTGAAGATAGTGAACTGGAGGATATTGAAGAGGAGAGTGATACCGAATGTGGTGGTACCAAATGTAAGCCTGATCTCGTTATTTTTGTTTCCTGATACATGCAAGTTGCCCCATCCTCAACCCTATTTCCTGTAACACTGGAGAATGAAATGGATTTTTCACCAACCTATCCTGCTTATGAACCAGAATCGGTAGGATGTTAATTGTTTTTTAGTCTTCTCAACTCATTTGTCACTTAGTTTCCAGACACACTTGAGCAACTGCCTCTCCCAGAACGCTCCGAGTTTGATCGCATTGATCCTCAAAAGCCACCACCAAAAATTTACTCTCTTCAGTGCATTACTTCAATGGAGTTCTATTCACAGCAGTCTTTTGAAGAACTACGTTGGAGTCATTTTGCATCAATGGAATATTGTGCCTGCCTCTTTAGTTTTTCTCTTTGCCTAACACCAAATCCCTTTCAATCAAAAAAAAAAAAAAAAAGATACTTCCATTTGTGGAACAAGGGGCAAATACGATTTAGAGAAGTATGATTATCTTCTGTAATCCTTTACATCTTACATGCTTAGAGCCCCTCCAAAATACATGAGGCTGAGAGGACTAAGTGAAATGCATGGTAAAGGGTCCCTGTGGTGTGCTGGAATTCTTTCATGTCTTCTACTAACCTCTTAAGGGGTTGGGGTGGAAATGATTGTGGCCAGGTAGGTTCCTGCTTAGTTAATTCTTTCTAATATGTTTAGGTTGGGACTGGGAACAAACAACCTGTGGCAGAGCCAATTTTCATACAAATTCTGAGAGATCAGTTGATCTCTATCATTGCCTGTGGCAGGCACCACACACTTGCCTTAACTGGTTTGTCTCTCTTCTGTCAAGTACACTCCACCTCTAAACTCCTGTGCAGACCACGGTGAAATATTTTCTTGGGGTCAGGGAAATGCTGGTCAACTGGGGCATGGAAATACAGTAGACAGATTAACTCCAACTCCTATTGGTGTGCAGTTCTTCTACCTGAGATACAATTTCTTTTACTTATGGCTGTTATTTTATTTAACCAAAGAGTTTTTCCGCGGTTGCCCGGTGCATATGATCGCTTGTGGGAATGGCCACAGTATGGCATTGGATCATAACTCCGAGGTGTACACCTGGGGCTCCAAAGATTCTGGTGTTTTGGGTTGCAGTCAGCACGTTCTTGATTCTTCCTGTCCCCATAAGCTTTCCAGTCTGTATAACAAAGATGTTGTCTTCATCACTGCTGGAGGTACTAAACAAGAATACACGAGCTGATGTCTTACAATGATTATTAGGAGAGAGTTCATGCGCTCTAACTGGCGCCGGTGCACTATTTGTGTGGGGAAGCAATCTTCACGGCCAGTTGGGTCTTCCAAACAATGATTCTAACAATAGTTGCTACTGGTTTCCAGTGCTCTGCCCTGGTTCTTCTTCCTTGCAATTAAAGGTAAGTACTTGCCTCTGCTTTTTTTTTTGGTGAGTGTAACTTCAACCCAAGTACGTTTCAATGGGACAACACCATTCTGCTGGAATAAGCATTCTCGGAGATCTGTACACTTGGGGATGTATGTCAATGAACAATCATTTGAAATCAACTAACACAGAAAAGACAACGCCTTTGGGCAACTTGGACTTGGTCACAATGACGACTGTTATACACCAACTGAAGTACCAATAACACATTGCTCAAACCAACAACTGTCTAAAAGTAATTAAGGTTCCTTATTTCTATTACAAAGCATCGAAAAAAATTGCCTCCCCTGAAGTTACCCATGTGAGCTGTGGCCACTATCACACAGCAATTGTGTCGTCCTCTGGTAAAGTATTCACTTGTGGACAGTTCAGCAAATCTCGTTTAGGCCATAGTGATACCGGTAATTGCTCATGAAGTCCTCCCTCCCTTTTTTTTTATTCTAATCATCTTGACCTTTCCTTCTAGATCACTGCCTAATGGAACCTCGTCAAGTTAAAGCCATTTCTTGTACTAGTGTAAAGCAAGTCACATGTGGCAAACAGCACACTGTTGCAGTCACTGCTGCCGGAAATTGTTGGGTTTGGGGAACACGACAGTCCTTTGCAACAAGTACAACAGATAGGACATGTGTTCCTCTAGGTAACTATTTGTTTTGCGTTTGGGTTCTTCTTACTCCCAAATTAGACAAGTCCATTCATGAAAGCTTCTTTGAGGATACCTCTGACTTTAAAGAGCTTGTAACTGAACCTATGCATGTAGGGCCACACTTCATTAGATTTTTGAGTGGCATATCAATGGGTTTTTCATTTTCCCTTGGGTCTCACAGCTTAGTTCTCATTGGTGATACACTGTAATTACATAAAACCTCGTTTAACTGCTTTAATACAGCCCGCAAACACACCGCTATACAACACGCAAAGGATGGCAACGTTGATGAAATCCTCCGTACCATCAAAGATATTGATCTGCTCTCCTATAGAAAGAACAGACCTCCTTACGACTTCTCACCTCTGCATTGGGCAGCTTTTCTTGGTTCCGTATCTCTCTCATTTGTACTGGTGCTGACTTTCTTATTAGGAAGAGATCAAATAGCACAAACCTTGATTGCCAGAAATGCGCGCAGACGAGTCCAACAGGGGAATGGCACTATGGTGTCTGGGCTGGAAGCAAAAACTCGAGATGGCAATACTCCCTTACATATTTGTGCCTTACGGTGACTACCTTTTTCCCCTTTTGCCTTTTCTTTAACTGGCAAACAGTGGAAAAGCATCTATTACCAAAATGTTGATGAGCGCCAATGCTAACCCTGATATTAGGAATAAGGTACTTTGTCAGTTTGTTATACAGTATGGTGAAACATGATAAAAGGATGGTAACACGGCACTTCACGTTGCTATCCTCAATGACCATATGCCTTGCGTGGAGCAGCTGGTCTACTGTGACAAAACCAAGCGTAACAAGGAGGGACAAACAGCACTTCACTTAGCTATAACGAAAAATACAGACATGGCCGAGTACGCAATTTCAGCCTTCCAAACCTTTTTAACCATAATGATAAAGATTCCTTCTCTCACATGCTGCTCCTTTTGATATTCTCGATTTCGAAAGCCGACACCCTCTTGATTTGTGCACATCCAAGTCTACCAGAGAACGTTTGAGAAGTAGAGCTGTGGCTTCAATTTTTCAGGCGCTAATGAAATAAAACAGATATTGCTCAACACCGAGAAGTATTTCTTAGTTATGCACATGCCGACTTGAAGTTTGCAACCAAGTTAAAGGAAGAGCTAGAGCGCAATTGTCTGTGTTGGTATGCTTGTCACACACAGTGAGTTTCACTAAAAAAACAAAAAAAGCTGGATTGATACAACCAGGCTGGCAGCCGGCAGTGACTGGAGGTCCGATATTGGCAATGGTGTACTGGGCTCCTCAGTGCTGGTCTATATTATCAGTAAAACGTCTTCCGTCTCTGATTGGTGTATTAAAGAGCTGCACCTTGCGAAACACCAGCAGATTATGGTTTGGATCTTAATTCAAGCAATCCTCTCACAAATTTATAGATCTGTCCTATATGGTATGAGAAAGTGGATCTTATGGCAGAAGTTAAGTCACTGATTTATGGCGTTCCTATTGATGATTTTTCTGAGCCCACACAATTCAAACAATCAGTGAGTCTTCTTACCAAGAGACTGAATACCCTTCTTCAGAGAAGTGTGTAACAGTTCACTTGGCTTTACTAATATGTATTCAGTTCGAACACTCCCTGATGTTTTACAACCAAAAATGCCACGACCCTCGGAAATGGTAAATCATATCAAACTCAACAACAAAGAACTACATAAGCCTGTTTACTAAGACTTCTCAAGCCATATGAAACAATGTTATCAGGAGGGACTCCTTTTCTATTCATTGCACACACACATGATGACAAAGGAGAGTACGATACAAAAGCTGGTTGTGCTCTAATGACGCAACTTCTGAAAAACAGTACGGTTTATTTTCTTTGCATTTTTTTTTTTTGGACTATTACTTGTTATAGATGTATATACTTGCATGAACCAGAGTGGGGTCAGCCTATTTGACAATGACTACGTAACCTACCAGTGGCGGGAGTATCACGAAAGACTACTGGAAAATTGTAGTGGTTTGATCATTCTTCTCTCTATACGTACACTATGGGACAAGGAGACTTTACGGCAGCTTCACATAGCCCTCGCAGCCAAAAAAAAAATGTGTGTCCCTGCCATATCTTCCTCACTTATTTTCTGCAGCTATGTGGTCTTCACTGAGGAAAACATCTTTCGACTTACTGCAGAGCAGATAACTGCTGTTTGTTTTTCTGTTACTCATTTGCTTGTCTTAAACAGCTTTAGGAAGCCCCTCTTCACCGCAAAGTGCTCAACTATGATGGCACTGAACAAAAAACCAAAACGTGGCACCCACGATTCAAAGGAAAAGACCCTAAAAAGTACCCTGAGTTGAGAAAGTCTAGCTTCTGGGTTCGGCTGTGGGAAGAGAGGGAAGAGAGGAGAAAACAACTAAAATTGGAGAGAAAGGCAGAGCGGTGGGCAGAAAGAAAACTCATGCTTTCCAAAAACCGTGCAAAAAGAGCAGCAGAAAAAAAACGTTCACTGGATGTGAACTATGGAACCACCGACTCTACCCGCAACACACTCTCTATCCCTGAGCAAATGATTTACGACAGCAAGAAAGCTCTCAATCTCAAAGACGTGCTTGCCTTGTATGACAAGAAATTAGCACGTGCAGACCAAAAGAAACGCCTCGATGCAGCACGACTTGCCGAGTATGAACGAGAAGTACGAGAAGCTGAAGAACTTGCTGCTGCGGCCGGTGTTGCCGTTGAGTCTATTTCCCACATCGACAAGCGGGCTACTCTGGAGAACCTGACATGGGAACAAATTAAAGCAAGGAAAAGGGCAGCTCTAGCAGCCGCCAATGAGCACAATCCACACGGAGTACTCAAGGAGCTCACGACAATACTTGCAGACTACCCTGTGTTCTATCTGCAAAGACCAGAGTGTGTCAGACAACTCGTGTACACTATCCACATGTGGGACAGAGATGTTGTCATTGCCGGACACATAGCCAAACTCAAGGCAGTACTCGCAGCTCATGAAGCCGCACTCACTGCTGTGCAGGCTGATCTCAATGCTATCACATCAGTTTATTCATTCCACTGAAACAATCACTGGCCAATCTCCCTTTTTTTTTTTTGGTTTATTTTTTTGGGGACAGTGTCCTCTTTGTATTGTTTGTCTATGAAAATAACAATAGAACCAAAAAAATTCTTTTTTTCCTTTCCTTGTGCTTTAGTACCCTCACACTGAATGAACACGGGAATTTACTACAACATTCACCACACAGACCAGAACAGTCACAGCCAAAGCTCTGAAAGTAATTATATTTGATCTCATCTCAGAGCGAGCAACAGCAGGGCCCTGTCCACCATCAGCCAGGTTTGCCACGTACTTCACAGCAGCCAGAGGGATTTTGATGGAACGGCAGAGGCAGGCCACGGAGTACAGCTCCATGTCCTCTATCTGTGCCTGGTGTGGGAAGTGTGTGCTCTGCCTTTCTTGGGGCGTGGAGTATACTGCACCTGAGGCACAAATGACGTTGCTGTGCACAAGGCTCTCATCTGGTATTGCTGTATTTGCAGCTAGTATCACCTCCTTTGGTGGTGGTTCATTAGTATGTTGTATATTGTTCTGAAAAATGGAATTGGAAAAGTGGGAATGTGCTTTATGTGAGTTCGTATTGATTTGATTGCTTCCTGAAAGTACCTTGAATAGAGTGGTGTCCAGGTCAATGGGTTTTGCCCAATGGGTGTTATCTCCCACAGCATAGGCACATGACTGGCCTACCAAGCACACTTTACCAAGTCTGAAGAAAACCTTTGAGTGTTGTGGTGAAAATAACTACCGCATATAAATCACTGAGTACTAGGACAGAAAAACTACACACAATGAAGAGTTGTATGTCCCAGAGGCGCCAAATGATACAACAAAAGAGTATTTTCGAGGATAGTGCAATGCCACAGCCGCGACACTACTCGCTGCATTATGTCCCAATACCTTTTGGTTACAAGTATAAATCAACCAGTTTGTACTAGTACTCTTTCACCTGTATTATTAAATATTACGTGAATGTAGTAGTTTGTTTGCACGCTCGATCAAACACCCACCCCGCAAATCAACAATGAAAATGAACATCCGCTGAAAGGACACAGCGCATTATGGGACTCGTGCTCTCCCTGAATGTGACTGTGACATGTGTGATGGTACAGTCCGACGGCGGGCTCGTGAAGTTCGGGCAACGCACACTCCGGGTCTCGAACCCACGACCTCTCGCCACACATCTCAATCACACCGCTACCTTCTCGTTCACAGGCAGCCACCACCAAAAGCATGAACAAGCACCGTTGATTTCGAAGAATGCGAGAAGTGCAACAACATCAACAGACACTGTCGGCCGACACTGAAATCACAACAACTACTCTTTCTTTAATCTGAGCTCACACCCATGTCAACTTCGGAACCTACGACAATGATGGCAGAGGTTGTACAACCACAACAACAACAAGTACGAGATCCATTTGCGCCACTTGGCAGACTTGCCTTACCTGGCACACTTGCGCCACCACCTTCGGGCACGAGACCAACTTGCGGCGCTGCTCTGCGCCGGTCGCCACCCTCACGCGCCACATAATCGCCGACGAGATCGGCGCCAGGTGGGTCACGCACGTGGAGAGAGGGTGACCACCAGCAGCACCGGCGTTGTGTCGGTGCCTGAGGATGACAGGATCGGCGACGTTGGGGGTGGTGGAGATGTGCTCGCGTGGCAGAGTTGATCCGAGGTACATGCGTGATATGCATTATTTCTCGGCAGCGAGGATTGGAGACGGGCGTTTATTTGTTGAGCGGCTTGACAGCCACTAGAAAGGGGCAATCCAAACCCGGGGGTTCTCCACCCCTTGGCCAGGCTGGGCACTGGATTTGATTGCGCTAGCAAGAACGAGATAGACTCTATTCTGGGAATGGGGGTTAGCACGCGGCGAATCCGTGTAAAATGGAGTCTCAGATCACGCATGCTCGTGAAGTTGAAGTCAAAAGGATGAAATTTGACCACGCTGATGAGATGCGCAAAATTGCTCGCTTATACACTGACGCCGAGCTAATTCTCCGCATCATCTGACGATTCCCACTCATTGGAGAGCCCTCTCGCTTCATCTACTACATCTCTGATGGAGTTTACCAGTCGTTCAATTGCATTTTCTTTGATCACCAGCACCCAGAACCCAAAGTACTCCCAAGGCCCGGCATTGACAACACAAAGCTTTATCCTACAATGATCTTTGGGCCTACTTGTGACAGTCTTGATTGCATTACACAAGAGGCTATGTTGCCTGAACTGGGAATTGGAGACTATCTTTACTTTGAGAACATGGGCGCTTACACAATGGCGGCTCACAGCAGGTTCGTTTTCTATTTGTCTTCCATAATTTATTCTTACTCTTGTCACAGCTTCAATGGATTCACAGGAGCTACTGGGTTTACGGGCCCAAGTTCATGGACTCCTTCATTGATGTTTTCACCGAGCCCGAGATTGCAGAAGCTCGAGAACCAGACAAAGCCGTCATTGTTACCGTATCTCCCGCGTACGAGGCCGACGGCTGCTAAAGACCTTTGTGTTTAATTTGTGTAGTGTAAAGAATCCCAAACAATAAAAAAGATTTTTTCTGAAGTCAGTTTTTGTGTGTTCGTTCGTTGGGCGTTTTTTGCACACGCGGTAGAAAACCTTCAGCAGCCGAGAAATTTCATCCTGTTGTTCGAAATCGGGTATTGTTTTTCGTTCTGTTTTCTGTGGAGACAAAACAATAGAGTCTGGGTTATGGGAGTTCTCCTGGTTGTGGATTGATCTGGTACAAACTCCCAACTCTGTTGGGGTTTGGTTATTCCAGAACAATTCTCATGGAATATCTGCATCTTTGGACACAACAGGGCAAGTTCTTTAGCCTAGTTCCTTGGCTGATGCTTTGTTTGTGGTTCCAGATAGAAATAAAAAGGGGGGAGGAGCCAGGGGTTCAACAGAGGAATTGTGGGTGTGAAAACTTAGAATTTTTTAGCCTTAGATTCTCTGTGGGCATACTTGACTGGTATTGGTATGTTTGTACCGGGAATAGAGGGGGGTGGTGTGCATGACACTGCTGCTGCTGCCCCAACTTCGTTAACAAACTCGATGAAGCCGCAACTGTAAATTGTTAGTTACTTATGCAGTTGGAATTGAATGCAATACCCTTTGAAAGTGCCTTCAGGGTCATGGCAAAATCTTACATCCTTGATTTCTCCAAAGGGAGAAAATACTTTCTTTATCATTGCATCTGTAATATTTGCAGGAAGGCAACCCACAAACACTGTAACGGCACCAGGAATAGGGCTACTTTCTAAAGGGAAGAGTTAGTTCAACAAGGCCTTGCACTGAAGATTCTAACTGGGAATTGGAACTTCGCGTGCAAGTTCAATTTTTATGGGTCTTCCTTGCAGTTTTTGGCCATTTAGAGATACAGCTCGGCGAGCAGATTGGGAGTTGGTGAAGTGTACAAATGCAGTTCTACACAAGGACTTAACAAATTTAAAAGGGTGGTTTTCAAAGATGGGCACACACCCATAGAACTTCCCGGTCTTTTTATCTGTGATAAATTGAATCCCAGCATTAGGACCACAACTTGAAAACATCTTTTCCAGGTCTTCTGGTTGTACTTTCAGGGACAAATTGCCAACGAAGACTTTGGTAGATGACTGGACAAGTGAGCCTACAAAACTTTGAGAAAGGAAGGAAATGACGATTGCGGTAAAATACCACTCAAGCTTCCTTGGTGAAGAGGTAACCCACCAAGTTGCGCAGGTGCAGCAGGAGGAGACGTGGTAGTACTACCCCCAGGCTTCGTTGCACTTTTTTCAGGCTGTGCAGAACGTGCACTCTTGGAAGTAGCAGAGGCGGCAGTAGAAGTAGAAGTAGCAGCGGCAGTTTTCGAGTCTCTCGCCGGTTTTAGACTCAACACCTGCTCTTGCTCCTCCGGCTCTGCCTGTTCCTCCGCCTGTTCCTCCTCCTGCTCCTCTTGTTCCTCCTGCTCCGCCTGTTCCTCTTCCTCTTCTTCTTCATTTTTCGCACTCTTTGAAACCGCGGCCGTGGCTCCCTTTTTGGCTGCCGATTTCGCGTTCTCTGTTGAAGAGGAAGCAACACAAAGCTCCCTTTTGGTTGCAGTTGCTATTGTGATGTCCGACGAATCATCGCCGTCGTCGTCGTCGGCCTCGGGGACTGAAGTCACCAGGGGCTTCGGCCTCGCCGCCTTTTTTTTGGATTTTCCGCTCGGCGCCGCTGTGTCCACCCGCGATTTTTTCGTAGTCGGCGCCGTTGCTACACCCGAATCTGCCCCATCTTCCACCTCCTCCTCGCCCGAAATTGTGGCCGGTCGTGTGGGTCTCCTCTTCATGGCAGTCTGCGTTTAATTTCTACTTGCAATTGCGGGACACGAGATAGATGAAGATTTCCTTGATAGAAACATGCACGGTTTTTCTTCAAAAAAACCCACTCTCTGTTCCTTCCCGTTGTTCGATCAATGTGGGTGGTGACTTCACTCAGCGCGCTTTGAGATCGGGCTGCGGCTACGCGGGGAGGCCGCGGTGGTGGGCAGCAGCGGGGAGGGCGAGTGGCGGCCCCTCACAGGGCACACGAACAGCATGGCCAGGCACAGCACCGCGAGCACGGGCAGCAGCATGAACAGGGGCGAGAGCCTGCCCACTGGCGCCTGCTGCTGTGCCTGGGCCTGCCCGTGGGCCCCTGGTCCTGTATATGCCCGGCTCGGTGTGCCCGTGCCCGTGCCCGTGGTGGCCTGTTGTTGTTGCTGTTGCTGTTGCTGATTAGGAGGAGGTTGGGTTGGGGGAGTGACTTGTGGGATGTTGTTTTGTAATGGTGGTTGTTTGGGGGGTTCTTCCTGTTCTGGTTCTCTGTCCTCTGTTTGTTTTGTGGCAGGTTCCACTATTGTTATTGTTGTTGCTTGTGCTGGTGTTGGTGTTGGAGTGGTTGTGGGTTGTTTGTCTGGTTCTGGTTGTGGATTGGTGGTAGTTGTTGGGATTGTCACAGTTGTTTCGGCTTCACATGTTTCGTCCAAGGTAGTGATGTAGGTGTGTATCTCAAGGGGATACAGCCTCAATGCGAGACCACTTGCAGTGTCAAGAGGCGTGGTTTCATCTTTTCGTAGATTATTGTGGGGAGGTGAAACGGGAATATGTTTACATACATTTGGAATGTGACCAAGAAGCTAGATCGTTGTTTGTAGCCGAGATTGCTTTTTTGGAAGACATCCAGCGAAGGTGGTTTTCGAGCAGTGAAGTATAATCTGTGAGTGGGTGTTGTTATCAAGACCAACATAACGGAAGTGACATACTCCGGGTGAGTGTTGAGGATGTACGCCGCACTTGTTGCACTCTGTGGTCTTCAAAGAGAGAATTCATATATAAATCTACCGGGGATCGAAGCTCTTTTGAGGAGGATTGGTCCCCAATGTGTTGTAGCCTTAGGGCAACTACAAGAGAATCCTCTTGAAGAGGTTGAAGTGATAGTAGGTGAACATTCGCCGGAAGTTGATCTCGGAGCGGGTTAAAAGTTGTCTTATAAGATTCAGAATAGTTCTCAATTTCAGTAACAGTACTCGAGGTGAAGGAACTAATAATATTGGTTAATTGAAAAAAAAGTCTTAAAAACTTGCACACAAGAGAGGGTTGGTATTTTGGAGAGCCCTGTGGAATATTGGGGAGTCCATGCTGTCAATTCTTTTTGTGTTCAGTCTTCATTTTAGCATACTAGAAGTAACACACGGGCTGGGAATTATCAGCATTCGAACGTTAGCTGGTGTCGAGTCACTATTTCCTTCAGCCATCCCACGACCATCATCATGATAAGAATGCCGGTGCAGCACATACTCAATGGTACTGTGTGTTTGTTTAGGGGAAGAAAGATGATGATTCGTCTACCCTTCAGAAATGTACCCAAATCCAACAGACTGCGAAGGGAGAAACTGGGCATAGAGGTTAGGTGAAAATATGAGGTATATCCTCACCCCGCCATACAGCAAGTTGTAAGGGACGACTACTGGACTTTTCTCTCAAAGCAGCAGCATAAACAACTGGGTAGTAATTCGTAGGAGCAGAGCTACTTTTAAGATTGCGGGGTCTCAACTCAATTCCGTTGTCGGTATAAAACTGTGAGGATAGTCCAGTGCTAAATCTAAATAATACCGGTAGAAGAAGATTTTACAGAAAGAATTTACCTGGTTACAAACTCCTTATTCTTTCGAACATGTGCAACTTGGCTGATTTGGAGAGCGTTACTCAAGTCTGTCAAGCCGGCAAACAGCCTGGCCTGCTGCTCAAAAACTACCTCCTCTTCCTCATACACAAAGGTATGCACCATATTTACTACGGGGCCTTCTATAACTCGCACCAGACTTTTGGTGATCTTTAAAAATAGGTTAAAGAAATCCATGCAAAAAGGAGTTAGACTGGAATGTCAGCAGCACCCCCTGTGGGAGAAAAAATGTAAGCTCCACCTCTTGAATTTTGGTATTCTAAAAGCTGCGAGGATTGGGAAATCGGTTCAATGGTTCGGAATCATACGCTTTGTTTCATGGGGATTTGCTTGCTTTCAGATTTTAATGTGATAGTATCAATCAAACCAGTTGAGGTTAGTGAAAGCTTCAGCAGCTCATTTTCCACAGATAAATCAACAGTATCTAAGTTTTATTGGAGTAAACACATGCAAAAGAAGAACTTTACCTGCTTTTTTAAGTATACTTTCTGATAAACGTGATCCAAAGGTAGTAGCAGGAAGGGTCGCTTGTGTTGTAACGAAGTATGTTGCGCAACCAAGAGCAGGAATGTGTGCTGTAAAATAGACTCGAACTTTCGAATTGGCGGTTGCAGTGGCCAGGGGGACAATCTAAAGAATAGTTTATAGGTTGTACACTTGCGGAAGTGAGGTTACCTGAGCCAGGATTGGGTTCCCAAGGTCATCTTGTATTAAAATATTTTCATTTTTGGTGATGATGCTAACACATTCCAATCTCTCCCAGGCCAGTGTATTGTACAGAACAAGAGGCGTTGTGACAGTGCTATCAGTAACATCAAATACTACCTCCTCGCCATCGAAGTAGGCTTCATGCATTCTCCACGGGCCATTGAACACAGGCATGTTACCTTCAGTGTCTCCACACTCGGCGTCATCCAAAAGGATAGGTAAAAGTGACTGAGCTATCTAGTTTGGTTTCTTAATTTTCGTTTTTATTTCAAAGCATTTTTACTTCAGCAAACCCAGAAGAGGCACTACGGAGGTTTTCAAAATAGCTGCTAACAACCTTACTTCGTGATGTACCAGTAATGGCATCTTTCCATAAGTTAGAAAAAAAAAAAAACATAGATCCAAGGATACCATGGTGTTGAACTAACGATAGTAACTGACAACCGAAAAATATACTAAGTTAAAAAGCCAAAAAAAAAAGTAAAACTCCTACCCTTGTTGCGTCTCTCAGTTTGTTGAAAGTTTCGGACCACTTCGATGCCATACTTGGATGAATAGCGGCTTCAAGGTGGGCAAATGCATAAATGATATCGGCAGCCCTTTTTATTGCTCCAGTTTTTCTTACTAATAGCTTGAGATCAGGGCGGGTGGAATAATACCCCTGTCAGACGATAAGATCATGGAAACAAAGTTGGCTCCACACTGTCCAATAATCGTCATTATTGTCAGTGTAGGGGAAAAAATCTTGAGTGAATGTTGGAAATTGTATGTTCTCCGAAAACAGAGCCAGCATGTATTCTGTCATTGTGGAATAAGACACTTGAACTTCACTACTATACTGCGAATTGACCTCCTCTTTTCAAAATGAACAGAAATTTGGTTCACAGAAAGCCATACCAATAACGGTATCCATATTACTGAACTGAGAGTTTGTATCTTGGAATTTAAAGTCATCACCCCAAGGCACAGCGATGTGATTTGACTTGAATGCTGATGCTTGTTGCTGGGGGATAATCGTCATTCTTTCCCGTATTGGGGTTTTTTACCTTCATGATGGATACAAAGGAAGAGGCCCTTGATTTCGCATTACCAGATCGCATGCCTTCAAAATCAAATCCTATAATGCAGGTGACAAAAAAAAGTGAAAAAGTAATGGTCAAACCAACAGGTGCGGAATAGTGGTTATACAGTACATGTGTTAATAATGTGGACTGATTCTTTTCTGCGGACCCAACCCACAAAAAATCGAGTTCTTGATGGTTTCTTAGTTTTTCCTTTTCACGTCTTGGTTTTGTGACTGTAATGGCTTTGGATTACCTTGCTTGAAATTGGAATTCTGTTTATAACAAGCATATCAAAACCCATCTCGGAGTAAAGTGAAGGGATAATTGAAGAGTGTCCAAATGGATCTTTCAGTGTCAGTACTGTTGGAGTAGTGGTGGGCAATACCTATTTGCCAGGCCACTCTGGGTTTAACACCAAAGTTTTCGAAAAGGTCTATGTTTCACTCAGTTGTGTTATTCCGTTTTAAAGAAAGTACATTTATGCCCTTGTGTCATCTGATCAATGATGTTTTCAGGAGTGCAAGTAGCTTCATCGTTTTGAACCCATCCTCCTAAAAAACTGAGTGAATACACAGAGGGACAACAACAATGAAACCTGACACAAATTCAAATTGACCACTATTAATAAGTTGTCGTATTTTTTGTTGTGTGTCCTCGTTCTGAATTTTGAACCATGCATGGAAGAAAGATCTGGGTTTTCATAAGCACAAGGAAGCTCAAAAGCCATTCATTGATCAACACTTACGTTTCAGCCCAAACAAAGCGACGAGAGGGATTCGAAGCCAGTGCACTAGTAACTCCACTCAATATTCTTCTGACAGCAGGTGAATAACCCTCAAATGTTTCCAGCCACCCAGGGTCACAATGAGAGTGGGGTATCTACATGGTGGGAAAAATAAAGTAACACCCAGGAGTTATTTGTTGTATGTTTTAAAACACCTTTTTTCGAAAAAAAATACGAAAAGGGTACTTACGATGTGAACGTGGATGGGACCAGCCTGCACGTTGGAAAAAAGTTGGCCGATTCCCATAAGTCCTATAATGCACACAACTGTAAGCACTGCTACGAGCCTCACTCTCGTGCCCTTTCCCATTTTCCGCCGAGATTGATGAATTCCCCACAACAACCAGTGAGACGAATTCTTCGGAGACAATCTCAGGCCTCAGACACCAGAGAGGGGAATCAGAACAACGACTCTGGAACCGATTGTTACTTGGCACTACTCCCCTGCGAGCGATTTAGGCTTCCTTTTCGAAACAGAATTCCTCATTATTCTATAAATTATTGCATCTGCCGATCACTCGTCACTCATGTCATCGATAAACGCCACGGACGTTGACTACGTGGTCAATGACAACAGCGAGTACTACGAGGACCCGGACAGTGATGCTGCAAGATCTAAGCCACCTCCGCCACCGTCCCCACAGACAAGGTTGACGACAAACAGGCAGGACTACGAAGCAGGCACATCTCCAGGCGTCTACAGTGATGACACTTCCTCCTCATCGTCGACCGATGCCGACAACGTAAAAACACCGCTATTCTCCGACACACACGGTGCTCGCGAGTATGCGTCAACGTCATCATCGCCGCCGGAGATCAAAAAGGAGGCGGGAGGTTACGGAAACATCATCAACGATGAGGAGGCGCTGGTCAAGGACCAGCCGAAGAAGTACCAATCATCTTTCTTGACGATATTCTCCGTGTGGAACACAATGATGGGAACGGCGCTGCTGTCAATGCCGTGGGGTTTCAGTCAGTCTGGGATATGGGGAGGTCTGCTGGTGGTGGTAGTGATGGGCTCTTGTACGTTGTATACAGCCATGCTGGTTATGAATGTGGGAAAAGGCAGCATTGATTTCATCGACGTTTGTGAGCAGTACCTGGGCCTCCCAGGGAAGATTGTGGCGTGGGCGGGATCTATCATGGTGCTGTTCGGAGCTTGCGTTATTTATTTCATTCTTATGTCAACGAACCTTAACACCCTTGTCATTGGGATCGTGACATCAATCACTGGTGAATTTGATCCTGCGAAATACTGGGGAAAATACTCTGTCCCCTTCTATGTCTTTGTGTGCATGCTTCCCTGTTTACTTCTCAAGCAATGGTCAGTTTTCGTAAAGATCAACAGCATTGGAATTGTGAGGACATAAACCAAAAAACAACAAACAACAACAACAACAACAACAACAACAACAAAAAAAAAAAAAACCAAATACCTAAACCTGTGGTCTAACTTATTTCAGGTGTGGGTACTCTATGTCATCACTTTTATGATCATTAGCAGTGGCCTCAACTGGCAACCTGATCCTCACTACACACCTATTGCTGAGCGTGCTTTATATTTGGCTGGAATTCTGTCCCTATCCTTCTTTGTTCACAATTTCGTGCTGAACGTTGCCACGAAAGCCAATCCAGCACATGCGCGCCGTGATGTGGCAATTGGCTTTTGTTTGGGAGGACTGAGCTACACCATTGTGGGCCTGGTTGGTTACCTTGCCTTTGGTGACATAATTGCAGGGTACCAGGACTTTCTTGACTACTTCCCAGCCACAGATATATATGGAATGACAGCACGTGCAGCAGTGGTTCTACAAATGGCATCAATTTTCCCGCTCGTTTCCGCGTTGATGAGGGGGCAGATATTCCGCTTTGTGATGAAGCGGGAATGGCCAGGGATACTACTAGTGGTGGCGTACTCATTTGTTGTACTTGCTGCTGGGTATCTATTGGCGGTGTTCTACCCCCAAGTCGGGGATGTGTTAAGATATACTGGTGCAGTTTGTGGTTTCGTATGCAATTTCGCTCTTTAGCTTATCTCTAATCACGACTTAGTTCTACTTGTTCCTGCTGCCAGTTTCGGTTTACTTGATGAGAGAATGGAAAGAAAAGAGATTCAAGAAGTGGTCTGCAGCCCTCCACAGCCTTCTCATCATTTTGGGGCTCTTTGTAATCATTTCCCAGTTTGTCTTTTAAGGATGCATTTTTACCCTCCTTATGCCTTTATACAACCTGCTGCAAAGGCTCGAAACAAAAATTGGGTCTTTTGTGTCTTAAATAAGTGACATACGTTGCATCTCATGTTTGGTGGTGGCATTCAAAGATCCGGTACGTTGCAGTAACATACCAAAACGATGCGGAAGTTGATTCCACTAATGTGACACACTTCATGACCTACATTACAAAGTCAAGGCAGACCACGTGCAGAGCAAACTCAGCACCAAGGCCTGGCTACATGTTACAGTTCTAAAGGGAGACTCGAGATGACTGAACCTTTCAATTTGCAAAAAAGGCGGGCAGGCCAGTATCAGTCGAATTGGAGAATGGTGAAATCCCCATATCAACCAACATCCTCCATTTCCCAAGGATTGCCTTGAAGTGAAAAACCGCGTGCCACTCAAACACCCAAATGATGGGATTTCGTTCCAAAATGGCAGAATGAGACAAACCAGCACACATCGCATGATTGAAACTGACAAGCACATAAAGAAGCCATAATTGCACTGGAGATAATGTTTGCTTGATTGACATGGCATGAACAACAGCTGGCCTTCTGAATCACATAAATGAATGTCAGGCCTGAACTTATTATATTATATTAGGAGTAGTAGCCGGCGGATAGTGATTAGTCCTCTCTAATAGTGTGCTGCCCTGGCACAGCGCCATTGTGGGACAGCGGCAGCAGGTTGTTGCTGCAGCTTGCTGGTAGCGCGGTGGTGGAACATACAGCAACGGCTGCGATGATAGTGATGAGGGAATGCGTGGCACACGTTGCTGTTGCTGTTGCTGTTGAACGTCAGTGAGCAATTCGGTCATGCTGCTTGCAAATTTCTTGACTTGGAGAACATCAACACTACAAGCTGATGCCACCCAAATCATGAAGTACAGCAAGTTGCCAATTCCCAACCAAAAACGAAAGAGGGGAAAAAAAAATTAATACAGGAAGGGTACACATTTTTTTAGTTGTTGTGGTTGCTTACTTGATGGAAGCGAGTGACTTGTAGTTGCCAGTTACGAGGTTGTTGTGGTTGTTGGATATGGCGCTGCTGGTAATGTGGCCGTGCTTGGGGTTGTTGTTGTTGTTGTTTGGACCTTCGTTTTTGGGTCTGTTTGTCTTGGTATTGCTGCCGTTGTTGGTGCCAGTTCTGGATTTGGTGTTGGTGTGTTGGCTGCACTTGAACTGGGGGGGTCGGAGCAGCCTGGGCCCTGCTTTGCTTGAGCCTGAGCCTGAGCCACGGCATTGTTGAACTTTGGGACCCCATCGCACTCCCTAACTTGTTGGTATTCGGACCATCTGTTCAAGGTGTTCCTGGGCAGCAGAGACACTGGATACGATGCGGTTGACTGAGGCTGCTGTTGGAAGGCACAGGAACCAGACTGGGATGTGTGATGGTCCTGGCACCACTGTTCCCACTGTTGCTGCCACTGCCGCCACTGCTGCTGCCAAGTCGGTTGGGATTTGGTTGCACTCTGCTGGAACTGGGTTTGACGTGCATTAGGCTGGGGGGGGACTTGGGCATTCTGGAAGCGCTGCCCGTCCTGAAATGGCAGGTTTTGATGCGAAGGCGGCGGTTGTGGTTGGAACGAGGGGCAGTGCTGGGGCTGCTGATGGTGTTGACGGTGATGCTGCGAAGGCGGCGTCATTCTGGCGAGGATGGCGCGTACGCAAGGCTTCGGTTTGAGTGTGAGGTGCCAAGAGCAGGTGCTCTGCTTAATGAAGAAATCGTCTCTGACTAACGCTGACTTTGCTTCAGCACATGAGTTGAATTGGAGCTTACAACGGAACGTGCCATGGTTATCGGTGCATGGAATCGGTGGGAACGCGGTCACTCCTCTTTTGTGGAATTGGAGTCAATAATAGAGTGTTAATAACGTATTCAGCCCGTTTTATTTAACGAGTACAACCACCCCAAGAAAGCGAGGCACGCGTTCCGTTTTTAGTGGCACGGGTTATTGCCTGAACCCAGCAGTATGAAAACATCGTTCCACGTCATTGGCGGTGAAGTGCGGCAGCAAACCGCCCACGTAGATCTCATTGCCTAGAACACCCGGATCGATGTCTGAAGCCCGCCAACCACCGTACCTCTTTTCCATGCCCTCAAATTACGATTACGGTGAGCCTTGGTGCTGTTGCCGTGTGTTGTTTGTTTACAAGTCCCCCTTTGTCTTTACAAAAAATGAGTGTCGGGGCGCCAATTTAGTGCTGACACGCCCCGCGCCCATTTGGCTGTGTTAAAAAAACAAAAAAAAAAAAGACCCGGGGTGGTTGTGCTTCTGCGTTTCTCCAACAGAATCAACAGAACCGACTTGGCTGAACAAAAAAAACAACGAAAATGAGAGCGTTCCGGTCTGTTGATTATTTTCAGCCACTTCAAAGAATAAGCGGGGAACTGGAATACGGACGTAACAGCACCGTAAGGCAATCTTTTTTGCAGGGTTGTCAACGTCGAAGACATTGCCTTGAAGTCGGCAATCAAATTCCCCACATCTCCTTCTGATGGTACAGCTTCAACTGATGTTCAAGAAAATCGTTGAAGAGCACAGACCACCAAATGGCTGACTGGCTCACACACTCCTGCACATTGTTGGTCACATCCCAAGCTCCACTTCAGCCATGATTCTTTTAAGAAGCGATTTGACACAGAGGTTGCAAACCCTGGATGTCCAGAAGGTGAAACACCTTTGGTTTCTCAGACAAGACCACTGCTTATCGAATTCCTGAATTCCCACAATGGTTCTAAACAAACCGAAACAGCAAGAATCTTGGATGACTCCTTGTGAGGGAGTTTATTGCGAAACAGAAGGGTACACCCAACAACACTGCCATAAGAGGGCAACAACACCTCTCAGTCACAATACTTGAAGTTCAGCAAAGAAAGAATCACCTCCCAGATAATCTTGAAAACAACTTCTGCTGAGTCATGCCCAGGACTGAGAGTGCACCAGAAACAACACTCATCATAGCTTAGCTACTCCAAAAGTACAGCAGAGAAAAGCATGGAGCAGGAGGAGAAGCTTGTAAACACTCCATGACTTCAGAAACAAGCAATAAGACAACATCAGTGTATGGTTGCTTTTTACACTGCTGACCTTCAGCCTGAACAGCAGGGTCAATAAGACCACCATAGCGTCCACTGTTGAGTCCGTGGGGAATGGAGAAAAAGGGTCCAATTCGAATAGACTTACCCTAAAAATCATTAATCAGCGTTTTCTCATCCATCTGGCAGAAATCGGCTTCACGCAACAGCTTTTGATAAATCGAAAGCTGGCGATAAAACAAAAGTTTCCGTTCTGGAAGTTCCAGCTGGCGCTGGAAATGCCAGCTGACAAAAAAAAAATGGTTTTTTGGTTGTGCTGGTTCCCAGCTGAATCACTCAGTTCGGAAACAGGACAGAAAGGAAGAAATGATTCAATTAAAAAAAATATTTTTTTTCTTGTGGTGTAAAAACAACCCGCCCACCCACTGCTCCCACGCTCCCACGCTCCCACATGCCCAGCGAGCATACAATCGCCCACGCTCCCGCGCTGCACTCCCAGTGAGCATCCCAATCGCACCATCAATTCTGTTAAATGGTGAGTAC
>JAHLWZ010000980.1:6537-27288 GCA_020536535.1 Pelomyxa schiedti | reverse complement strand
CAATGGGCACCAACCTAGTCACCAGAGTCGCGTCGAAATTACCGACGTAAGTCGGCCTCAGGTCCCTTGTGACGCCCAGCAGGGCCGCCGACACCCCGACCGTGAAGTAGCACACCGAGTTTGGCCGGCACCGCGGGACCCACGCGCACAGGCCCAAGACCACCTCGGACCCGCGCAGGCACCACTCCCACAGGGGCGCCGTGGCCACCGGCGGCAGCGACATGAAGGCCCGTGCGGGGCTGCGGCCCCCGCACCGCGGGTGAGACGACATGGCCAGCGCCAGAAGCTGCTCACGAGCGGCCTGGTGCGATGAAAGCGACACGCGAAGCGCTACCTCTGCGCGGCGCATCACATCAAAAGTCTTTGGGATTCCCGGAAGCAAAGAAAGAAATCAAAATTCATTCAACGGCCGTTGAATGGAGACTATGAAGTGTGTTGCGATTATTGGGGCAAGTGGTGTGGGCAAGGTACGTGGATTATGGGACCGGTGTTGAATGAATTGGGGTTCTAATTACGTTGAAAAGCGTACGTTGGTGGAATTCCTTTCTACGAGGAGGGGAAGATTATTTGAGGAAGGAGGTGTAAGGGTGGCTGAGGGAAGGAGCACCCTAAATGGTTTGGCTTGCATTTTGGTTTTGGAGAGCCTGATTTATTACTTTAGGTGCCAAGTACATTTTCCAACTACTGAGTGAGTGGCTATTACATTATGTACTTATAAATGGACTAATTATGTGCTTGTAGATACAGACACCACGCATGATTATGAAGGCTATCGTCTCAGATACCTTCCTTACAAAATGTCTAGCATATTTGTATTCTGCTTTTCCCTGGATATCCCGGATTCTCTCTCCCAGATTTTGAACCATGTTTTAACTATTTTTTTTTTAAATGTCACCAGCTGCCCCACTAGTTCTATCCTGAGGCACGCATGGTATTGCCCCGTGAAGGCACTCCCATGATCCTTGTTGGCCTGAAATCAGATATACTTATAACTGGAATCCGAGAGGACAGGAAAGGTTCCCCTAAGTTCAAGTTAATTTCCCAGAAGGAAGTGAAAGAAGTACCATTCCTCCATTTTGCCCAAATAATCCCTATAGGCATGCTCCAAAATGGGACTACATGCAGCAATTCAGGTCAGTTCTGCCACTGGTATTTTTTTGGGAGATTCAACTTTCTGGAACTAAGCCAACCAAATGAATTAAGGGCATGGCACCCAACAATTGCTCAACCTCGTGTGTGACATTTTGGAAGAACAGAAAAGCTCCCAACCCGTGACGCATAGCAAAGGTAAACAATCCCTATTGCACATACATTTACTCCCTTCAGACACCAGTGGGGGAATATGGACCAGGATGTTCGGGAAAAAGGTTTCCACCTGTAAGGGATCAGGCTCCCTAACCCTAACCCCAAGTTCAGAGCAGGACACCCCCTCCCACAGGGACAGCCTCGCATGTGAGCTTCCCTGGGGGCTCGGCGCGGACCGGTGGTGAAGGGAGAGAGCTAGGGTCCCCGGGCGCAGCCATGAATGTAAGGCAGATATTTGGAGGCCTTTGTGGCACCCCTGAATTTACCAGGTAAGCACTACTCCTAGAATTTCTGAATTTTGAGGCTTATTCGTGAGTTATGGTCACTCCTGCATACTGAAAAACGACACACTGACTTTCTTTGGGGGTGTTGGACCTGATAAATTACTACGAAAGTCTCCCTTCCATACCCTGGACTTAATAACTGCTCAGTGGATTCCAAACGAAAGTGACACTAAGTCATGTTCACCCCCTTTAGCAAATGAACTGGAAAAAAGCCCAGCACCTTCAACTTCAACACCAAACCCCCGGCACATCAACCACACATCCTCCTGCGATCCTGGAAGTAAGTCTATATTTGTCGGATCGTTCCCAGCTACCTGCACAAGCGATGACAAATCTGTGGCATTCTTATTTGGAGGTTCCTCTTCCAGCGTTCACACAAATCGACTTGTGGCGTTTAACATGGCTGAGAAGTCTTGGAGAACTCTTTCTGAACATACAGATGACGCTACTGATAATTACCCATTGGCATGCTATGGGGCATCTCTTCTGCAGTACGGTTTCCCCACTTCTCTGATCTCATATTTTCTGAGCAATCCTCCAGTCTTCATGGTCGCCTCTATTTATTTGGTGGATGCAGCACTGAGGGACCATCTTCACAATTTCTTGGTGTGTATTTCCCCCAACTTCGAGTGGCTTACCTCCATCCAAAGTATTTTCACTTGAAACCTGCGAATGGGGGAACCTCGGGACCACTGCATCAAACGTTCCTCCTCCTAGGTTCCATCATAATGCCTTTACTGATGGGAGGTTGTACGCTTTGAATATTTTTAATTCCTCACTGAGCCATTGTTATAGAGTTGTGTATGTATATGGAGGACTTGGACAAGGGAACTCGAAGCTGGGCGACTTGTGGTCCATCGAACCAACAGATTCACTCATGCCCCCCTCCAAGCTGTCAACAACCACAGCATCCACTTGTTTGGAACTTATTCAATGCCAATGGAGGAAAATTAGTACCTCAGGAACCCAGCCTACACCACAGCGGGGACATGTAGGCTGCTTTTGGGAGGCAGAGAACTGTTTCCTTCTCGTAGGTTCCTCCAACCAGAATCCCCACTGTGAAATCTCCAGGTAAATGGGTACAATAGTGATTGTTTATTGACACTAGGTTGGATATGAGAACCTTTACCTGGGTTCAGATTTCCCTCTCCGTTCCTATTGTTGCTCGCGAGGTTATCCTTCCCGAACTTTTTGTATAATAAATTTAGTTTCCGTTTCTAGTTCCACACAGTTATATCAACAGCCAAGTCTGTAATTGTAGCTTGTGGTGTTCAGCGTTCTGAACAGGGGGGAATTCTTGGAGATGGATACATTCTTTTAAGAATGATAGCCCCTTCTTCCGCTCTACCTGTCACGGTGTGGCTCACAATATTCTCTCTTTTGGCTATGGAAGATTTACTCAGCATTAGCCATGTATTTCTTCTTTTCATCAAGCAACCTTAACCATCTCTGAAGGTATGTCGTGATTTCCGGACTATTTGTGAGACAGACGATTTGTGGAGAAAATTTCTCCCTGAATGTGGCCCGACAATAACGGATCTGAGGCAGAAAAGTTTCTTCCTTTGTTTTCACCCTCTCTCACACCCTTTCAGTTACCGGTACCCGACTGTTATGGATAAACCCTACACCAACAGTTCTCAAATACAAACCGCCGATATTCCAGGTTCGAAATGAATCCTCCCTGACTTTGTGTGCTCTTACCTTTTCGTAGTTGCCATCAACCCGCTGTGAATGCTTTCTTGGAGACGCAAATGTGTTAATGGCTGATTTGACAACAAAGTTAGCTCCTTAGTATTTCCTTATTTCTCATCTATAAACAACCAAAAGGAAGGTCTCTGAGATCAGAATAAGAGATTCTGTCATGACGGAACTATTAAAACCGAGATCCGTAAAAGAGATACGCACCCAGAAAATTGAAAGGCCATTCCGGTTTCTTCAATTTCATATATAATTAAATTTCTGCAACATATATAACAACCAACTTATCAACACCTAGCCTGGTATTTTTGAATGGCGTTGGGCTCACCACAGGACACCCTGTCCTGATCAACAAGAAGTGGGAAAGGAGCTCTGACGTGGTTGATCCTGTGGAAATAAACTCTAATGGGTTAGCTTCTTTCGTGCTTTACAATTTCGTCTTAGATGGTGGAGCACAGGTACCTAACCCATCATTCCTTTTATTCCGTCTCCTAACATCCAACAGGCTCCGGATCACAGTGTTATTCTCAATGGACTAGTGGTATGCACACTCGGAAAAGACTGTGGCCCAGGATTCCGGCGGAAGTTCCCTGACGCTGACAATTTGTATGCCCCACATTTAGGCCCCGTGCATTTTCTAAGTGAAGAAAAGGTATGGCACCGGCTACTGGAAGCACGCGGAAAAGAAAATCTCACTGGAAGAGAAAAGAAATACTCCATAATCTATATTACTTACTCCAGCTTGATGCTGTGGCCACCGCAGCAAGCAGTGAAGGCCACCCTGAGTGGTGATGGTAGGCCAGTGCAACACACGCCTCTGTCCAAGCCATTAACTAGTACCCTCATTGTGCCGCACTGTGCGCTCTGTGTCATGTCCACTATCATTGTAACAAGTGCCCCAGTGGGTGTGTTTTCATAGCCGTACCTTGGGTCTTGTGGCTGCCCTTTCCCATTGTGCCGGGTCTTATCAGGTAAAACTACAGCCAGGTTGAATCCCCAGAACCCTACACTCTTGTAGACGAAATCAGTTGGTTTGCCCTTGCCGGTGAGGCTTTTCCCAGCCACACCAATACAGGGTGAAGTGCAAGTTGACTTTCGGGACATAACCCTCAGGTTGACAACGGCCAATGAGCCGGTGGTAATCTCCTGCGATGTCCACACTGTAAATGCATCAGTTGAAGTGGCGGTGCAGTTGCTGTCACTCAGAACCACCTGAAAGCATGAGGCAGGGTCCCATGTGAGCCGGGCTTTTGTGGATTTAGTGATTTTTTTTTATGGAATTAGGTTCAGGGACTTAACCTAGTGGAACACAGATAGGTGAAGGAGCAAGCACCCAGTCACTGTGGCCAAGTTGGTCGTAAACACAGCACCTGACCATGTATTTGGTGTTTGGGTACAACAATAGTGGGGCTTGAGCATCATCGGAACCAATTGAAGACGTGATTCCGGCACCGCGGTGCACTTCTTTCCAGTGCGGAGCAGAGGTATCTTCTGTATGCCCGGCCATTTCGACAGAGATCAAAAGCGGGGCTGATGACTGCTGAATGTCACAGGTAAAACTAAATCCCTTGGGTGTAACTTTTTCAATCCTAAGGTTGCGGGGTGGGGGAGGGACTTTTTGTGTTGGTTTTTACGTAATGCAGGAGGAAAGATACCTTCAGAAATTGAAAGTCTAATTGGTTTACTGTTGACTGGTTTGTTTCCATACAGAATGTTCATCCAGAAATCTCCTACTTTCTTGGGAGTAAGCTCCAAATTCCACCTCTTTGCAACCGTGTCGACATTTCCCTTGCAGTCGTCCAAACAGCAGGAAACCTCACATAAGTCATGGCAGTTTTCTGGATATTGTGATGTTGCGAGAACTCTTGTTCCTCTTAGATGTTCCTCCCATACTTCGACTGTCATTGGTGTGGATGTCTCCTCTTCTTGCTTGGTGAACGGTTTGCTTGTTGCGATAGTTCCTCTGGGTAATTCGGCAGTCGGCGCGGGTTTCCCAGAAACTCCCAGGTCTGGAGTGCACTTTGGGTTCTTCAACAATGACACAGAGATAGGGAGCTTTATGAGTCTGGAGTTTATTTCAGCCACATTGTCCTCACTGGAATTACCAAGCTTCCAGTGGAAATCAGTCGGTACCACTAGCGGTAGTTAATCAATAACATCAAATAGAACAAGGCAAACCAGGAAGGATGTAACCAAAGTTATTGCACAGGATGAAGAACTGCTCAGGGAGATTTGGCACAAATTCAACCGCGGGAACCAGGCAGGGCTCCGCAACAACAATTGGTGAACTTAGCAGGTCAAGCGCCGTTGACCTCAACCTTTGAAAGAGTCTCAGGACCTTGAGGTTATCTGATGATTTGAGAATCCTCCCTAGATTTTTTTGCTCCTCCTCGAGGGCTTGAAGGTGACACCCCAGTAATGTTTTCTGCTTCTCAAGTTGACTACCTTTTTACAAAAATATTTAGATACTAAAATGAAGAATGATGCCAACCCTTTGAGAGAGAAGCCTCCGTGACCTTATTTATGAGATATTCAGAGTGTTGATTGATAAGATAAATGGCCTTCTCTCGGGTGCCAGCGATTTCTGAGATAGCTTGCTTCGCACTCTATGAGTGGATTTAGTAATACAGAAATATAGATACTCGTACCGTATAGAGGATAACTTCAGATTTCTGGACTACATCGATTGTTGACTTGGAAAGAAGGACTTGTGATTCCAATCTCTCTGAAAGAGACTGCAGCTCTTTCACTTTCTCATGTGCCGAATCTTCAACTGGCACGTTCTTGTGCTGCTGCCCACTTGGTGAGCTTTTGTGAGGTCCTGGATGTCTTGAGTACGAACCAAAAACGGGAAGAGAACAAAAATACCATAACACAAGCATGAACAGCAGACTGATTCCTGACAATCAACACAATACCACTTTAAAGGCTCACTGTGAACCAAGCACATATTGTTGTCCCTCATCAGCAGCATAGTATGTACGGACGAGGGAGAGGATGTTGGAACCTGTTCACCAGATGGGAAAATCGCTGTGCAGCCGGCCTCAGATTTTGGGCACTCAGAATCAACACAGGCCTCCTCACAAAGTTTCCCCAGTTCAGCTTTCATATTGAGCACCTTCATATGTATCTTCTTGGAGGATACAATGCAGTCATCACAGACAAACCATGCATTTTGTTGATTGGTGTGAGCTGCGCAATTGCATCGCCACGTGGCCTTGTCTTTGCATGCATGGCATTCGGCCGGAGTAAGAGCCTGATCACGAAGAACACTGATGGGCTTCAACAGGGGCTCATTTACCTGCGTTGGAATCAGATCACCGAAGTTATGGGAGTGCAGGAGTGAACCTTGAAGGGAAGCGTGATTTCGGTTTCATCCCCACCATTGCACACTTGATTCGCAATACCGCAAGCAGGGCACTTCACATATATCACGTTACCACCGGGTTTTAAAGCAGCAGCACTCTGGCCGATTTGTCCCTGGTTATTAATTACATCGCCTTGTTGCATGGAGTGTGAGTTACCTCGTCCAGGGGCGGGACATCACGCACAGCACCCACAGGGGCGCGGGCCCACGCCCTCGCCGATGCCCACAGCCGCTCCGCATCCCTCCGACACACGCTGTGCCCGCATGTCGACGATGGCGATGATGATGATGATCCCACTGTTCCCCCCTCCCCGCAGTCACCGACCTCGCTGCTGCTGGTGCTGGTGGTTGTGGTTGTAGCGGGGGTGGTTGCACTAGGGGACACGAAGGTGACGGGTTGGTCCAGGAGGCACCAGCACACCGGGCACTCCATGTCGACGGGCTGAGCAGCCACATCAAAGACGGCTGCTGGTGCGGCGGCGGCTGTGGTTGCGCACGGCGACGCGACGATGCTACTCTGTGTTGACATCGGTGACGTGGTCGGCTCTTAGGTTTTTTGGGGGGTTCCACTTGGGGGCATTGGTTTGGTTGATCATAAAGGGGTGGTTGGGTCTAGGTCACATCACACTCGTGCCGGGTCAAAATCAGGGCGATTCTCTTTCAAGAAAACAGGTTTTTTGATATTGATTGATGGGTGATGGGGATTGGGGGGTTCTGTGGTTGTGGAACTATTATACAAACACCAGGATGGATACTTAGCTATCACAGACTGATGGAGTAAGTGTGCAGACCAACGGGCCGCAATTGCGGATGCTGATCTCCAAGTCACGGGTGATGGCGTTGAGTGTTTCCGCATCAGGTTTGGGTTCAAGAATTTGTGCAAGGGATGACTGCGTGAGCCCGGTTGATGTCATCGTGGGCGCAGCAAGCCCCAAGTCATACAATATCGATGCCGGCAGAGTATGCCGTGCCACAACACTAGCATATTTCTAGCCGCATATGATAATAATTAGTTTTGTTTGGGATGAAAACAAATAGGATTTAAAAAAAAAAGCACAAGCAACAAGAACAACCGAAAAGGAAAGCCCCGGGCGCAACCAACCCATAAGCTACAATCATACATTTGACCTGTACTCTGACTCCCTGCCAGAAATAATGTGCTGTTTCGAGTGTGCTGCGTTCACAAACTGGTTCTCGGTCGTCTCGACGATCTTCTCTAGGGCCTCCTGCGCGGCCCCACCGTCGTCCGCGTTTCCCCCGTCGTTCCCCGATGCACCGGCCCCGCACACGCCAACCCCCTGCAGTGCTCCCATAATCCCCCCTCCCCCGCTCACGTCGCCCTTGCCCCCGCGCCCATCGCTCTCCCCCGCGCCGGCCTCGGCGGCCCCCGCCGCGTTGTTGGCGTCGTTTCCGGTGGCGGCGCCATCGGACGAGATCTCCCCACCACGCGAGGACGGCGACGACGCGGCGTTTGTTGCACTTGCAGCAGCGGTAGCGGCGGCGTCGCGTTCGGGTGATCTAGAGCGTGGCTCGTCCGACGATGCAGAGGAAGGTGTAGTGGCCTGGGTTGGTTTCGCTTTTGGCTTTTCAGCTTCTTCGCCGACGAGGAGCGGGCGCTGTTCGTCTTGGCTGCTAGAGCAACACCCCATGTTACTTACTCTCTATTCTATCTCTAAAAGTGTTCCGTGAACCTGGGCTTCATTGATAGCCTCCTTGTTCGTTACTCGCTTATTATTGTCATAGCGGTGCACAGTGTTACAACTGAGGCAACAAGGGTGGAATTTGGAGAGAAAGCAAGTTGTGAAAAAAGTGAAAAACAAGTGGAACTCTCTCACAATCAAATCTGAGCGTTTTTCGCCGACGAGGAGCCGCAACACCACTGTCACGCGCGCAACATTGTGGGACATCGAGTGAGGAACAAGACCCATAATGACGGACGGGGAGGGCATCAGTGCCGCTGAATTTGTGCGGCTAAACACGGAGTTGATTGAGCTTAAGAGGTTCAAGTATGAGTCTGAAGAAAGAGAAAAACGAAACATAAAGG
The DNA here is from genome assembly GCA_020536535.1 of Pelomyxa schiedti. Classification (NCBI taxonomy): domain Eukaryota; phylum Evosea; order Pelobiontida; family Pelomyxidae; genus Pelomyxa; species Pelomyxa schiedti. The sequence goes on along the minus strand of JAHLWZ010000980.1, from coordinate 18,590 downwards.
GTACTACCTTGTCATTCTTTTTTCCTTTTTGGGACTGACCAGGTTTCATATTTTTCTTCTTTCTTGCTTGGTAACAAAAGAGCTTACTGTGAGTACACCACTTTGCTTGCTGGATTCTACTAACAGTTTTGATTTTATGTTTAGAAATTAAGAGATAATGAGGTGAATCTCACAAACGAGCTGAAAAGAGCAAAGGAAGCAGCCACAAAAGTAGGGTTTGGAAAATCCATCTCATATCACTCATTTATAAAGGCTGCTTCAGCTGTACCATCACTCTCCTCGTTTGGAGGACTTCTGAAATCCAAACAACAACCACAGCACTCTCACGATGACGCTGCATATGCACAACTCCAACAGGAGCATGAACAGCTGCAGCGAAACTTAGCTCAGGCAATGGAGGAACACCAGGCACAGGTATATACTTTTCTCACGATCTTCAGTACTTCCCACAAAAAACAAAAAAGCAAGAAGCCATGAAGCAGAACGCGAAATCTCTCTATGAGTCAAATGCACAATTAGATGACGAATTAAAAAGACTCAAGAAATTATTAGAACAGCAACAGCAACAACTTCAGCAACAACAACAACAGCTACAACACCAAACCTCTGCAGAAAAACCTGTAGAACCGAAACTAGTTGAACCCACCCCAGAAAAGGAAGGATCACAAGGTTTTTTCTTGAAAAAAAACAAACAAATTAATTCCTCAATTTAATTCTCCCAACTAGAGTCTGTTGTCAGCTCTATTTCAGAGTAAGATGCCAAATTCAATAGCCCCTTTTCACAGTATCCAAGGCAAATTGATCTCCTGTTTTTGGATGTGGAAAAGCTGCTTTTTCCATCAATGGACTCACAGACTAATACCACGCAATCTACCTCCCCACCGTCAGATACCACTCCAGCAAACACGACTCAAACAGCACCTCCTCAACATGAAGTTACTGCCCAAGTTCCACTTTCACTACCTGAAGTACCTGAACCATCTCTTCCTGGATTGCCAACTCCCCCTGACTCATCCGTCCCCCAAGAATCAACAGTTTCTGGGGCATCAATTGACTCCACCTCCCATACGGAACCCAGCTCCACCAGCTCTGCAGGTAGTGGCCTTTGCCTATCATCTTAATTGAGGTCTTTTAGGCTCCCCAATGAACGAAATAAAAACTCAGCTCAAAGAAATGCTGGAGGTAATCATATGGCATTTACTTTAAGTGATTCCAAAATGAAATGCAGGCCCATAAGAAGAAACTACAGACGGTCACCGAAACAGTATCAAGCAGTTTAACTAGTACCCCTCTTTTTTCCCCTCTTTTGGTGACACATCATAGAAATAACAGTTACCAGCCAGCCGGTACCTATGAAACACATAGTATAGTTTATGGCTTAATCATCCCTAATAGAAAGAATCCAGTACACCCACAACCTCAGACGAGTGGCTGCAGCAAAGTTTACGTGAAGAACTTACTGAGCTGAAGAAATCAGTGATCCTTTTCTCCTACTTTAACTTGGATCTGCTGACTACCTCACAGAATTCTACTTTGCAAAATGAAATCAAAGAAAGTGAAACAGCATACAGCAAATCAATAGAACAGATGACCACAAAACTTGCTGCGGGGGAGGTAAGAAAGTATTCCCAATGTGTGTTCCTTAATTATCGAAGGAAAAAATTCGTGCCAAACAAAGTCAGATTGTTAAGCTCCAAGAAGATTTTAAAAATAAAGTACAGTGGTTTGTCTTCTACATCCAAACCCACTTCTGAAAAGGAAACTGAATTGAATTCTCAAATTGAACGAATGAAAAGTCAAGTACAATCTTTCAAGGTATAAGCACAAGTCGGCTCTAGTAATTCAATAAATTGTAGACTGATGCCGAAGAAAGAAAAGCTCAGTATGATGCATTGTCATCAAAGCTTATGTATGTTTAGTTTCTGTGCACGCACCCTTCTTACTCAACAAAGAGCAAAAGAAACCGAAATTGAAAAGCTAAAAGAAAAAATCAATGCAGAGAAAGTTCTTGTTGATAAATACAGAAAGTCACTGGAACACACACTAGAAGAAAATAACAAAGAAAGGTACGAAATGAAAATTTACTGTTGTAATACACATTCAGGGAACAAATGAAACAACAAAATACATCCCTCGGAGAAAAACTTCAAGCTGCAAAAGCAATAAATGAGCAACTTACCTTGACAAACAAACAGAATGCAGAGCATCTTGCCTCCTTGCAGGAGACCCTCACTTCCAAGGTTTATTCCTGAATTGATTGGGTGTTTTGATAACATGCAAAGATTGAGCAAATGAACACCGTCCGTGATAATCTGACAAACGTGCTCAAAGAACTGGAAGAAGCACACCAAACCAATACAGAACTTTCATCTGCAAATACAAGTCTCACTTCATCTAACTCTGCACTTACCCAAGAGCTTGCCACTGAGCGGGAGTGTGTGAAGATATGTGATGCAGAAATTGCCCGATACAAACGTGACACCACTGCCCTGCAGAAATTAAACAGTGACTCAAAGGGTAAATATTTTCTGGTCTATGCAACTGTGTATTGATTTGCCATAGATACATTTGATCACCTGCAAAAAGACTACTTTCTTATACAACAGCAGCACCAAGATACTGTCCAAACTCTCGAGAAGGTAGTTGATTATTTCAACCGCAATTCGCTTATTTACTGTTCAGCTTCAATCAGATTTTTCGGCACTCACTGAGAAGTGTTCTGCTCAAGTTATATTTTGTTTCTTTGTGTTTTCCAAATAATTTTTTTTTAGGAAGCGGAAATTGCTGACCTGCATAACCAAGTGGCCCAAAATGAAAAGGACTTACAATCTTCAAAGGACACCAATGATCAGCAGGCATCTCAGATCAGCTCACTCAATTCACAGATTGACACCCTCAACTCGGATAAGAAAGATCTACTTTCACAAATTGAGGAATTGGTATGTGCGACCTCACTACCTTAGCCTCCATAAGTACCCTTTGTTTAGAAAGAGGGCGCAAACACGTACGAACTTAAGGTGAAAGACCTTGAAACAAAACAAGAAGAGCTCAACCAACAGATTACAGAGATGACAGTCAATTTTGATGTCCAAAGCAAGGGCGAAAAGCAAGCAGTAAGTTACTGGATATTGCTTTTCAAGTATTTACATTATCACAGATTCGGGAGTTAAAAGCAGAGTGTGCCAAGTTGAGAAGCCAAGCGTCACCACCTGTTAAGCCAGGTACGATGTAATGTTAATGGATCTTCTAAAACTCTGTAGGTACAAGCCCAAGTCTTCGCCAATCTGGTCCACCTCTTACATCCTCTGCCCCCGTAAATACACCCCCATTACCTCCGTCCATGCTATACTCTGAAAAGGTATGATTGAAAATGCAAATGCCGCGAACCAACACTTGCGAAGACAGAGAATGTTGCCCTGCAGTCTGATATTGACATCATGGGAATGCAAATTGGGCAGTTGCAGGAGGAAAGGACGATGCTCGAAGTCAAGGTTCGTGAAAACCTTTATTATGTTATTTCTGAGTTATCACTAGTGTAAAAAATTGGACCTTGAGTTAGTAAGCCTCCGAAAAGAACTCAAAGACTGGAAGACAGATGCTGTACGTTTATGTCTCCACAATACTCAGGGCACTCATTAACAAACAAGGTTCATAAATATGTTACCTCACACAGACCAAGTGAGTGCAGTTCTGCTACAATGGAAGCTGAGCGGATTGCCCGAGCAAAGAAGGTACATTCCAGTACCTTGCAACCTATCCTCAATACAAATATATAGAGCGGCCTAATGGGAATGCTTTTCCGCGGTGGCGTTGCGGCCACTGGTGCGGCAGCTCCTCCCAACACAAGCAGTGTTCCCGAGGACCTCATGCCGAAGATGCAGGCCTGTCTTGAGGACACTCTACTCAAGAACTTCCAATTGCGTGTGTCTCCAAAATCCGGAAACAAAGAAGGAACTTACTCCACCCAAGATACAAACATTGAGACCCTTGGACAAGAAGTAACCAATCTCATGGACCAAATCAAGGTTCTTGAAACAACACTCAAGCAACACGCAATACCCCTCCCACAATTACCCGAAGTAGCACTCCCTCCCCCCTCAAGCGGCGTTGTTGCCGCTTCGCCAATAGAAAGGCATCACATCACCCCCACTACAGCAACAACGGCACCATCAATAACAACAACAAACACACCAGTTGCACACAAACCAACACCACAACAACCCAGCTCACCAGCCAAAGCCCCCACAGTTCCCATCCCAATACGCCCCTCTCCTCATTCGGGTTCTGCAGTGATGCACCCACAACAACATTCATATTCACCACACTCCACCACGCCCACGTCACTGTCAACCACCCCGACGCTCTCTGTGTCGCCGTCACCACCCCCTCAACCAAAAACACCCACTTTCTCGTTCAGCTCATCCCCAAAGAAATCCTAATCAAAAAAAAATTCCAAGTTCCGCCAAAACTAGAAGTTCGAGAAGATGGCGACAGCACCGATTTTGAGAGCCAGAGTGTTACATCGATGGGACACGTCGGACGAGGGAGCATTGCCTTTGGTTCCAGGTGACATTATTGAGGTACTCCTTTCTCTTTTGGGTTAATTCTTTGCTTGGCTAACCCCATTGTAGGTGTCGCACTTCCTAGATGGGTGGTCAATTGGTAAAAACAACACTGGAAAATCGGGCTGGTTTCCCTCCACTTATGTGGAGGAGATAAAGCGACAAGTGACTACTCAAGGAATCCAGGAGCCTGCTAGCCCCACCGCTATTTATGTTCCTCTATCTGCATCCTTTGTCACCCCTCAGTCTGCCCCTTGTGAACAGGCTCCAGCAGCCACATCGCAACCTACACCTACACCTACACCTACACCTACACCTACACCTACACCTACACCTACACCTACACCTACACCTACACCTACACCTACACCTACACCTACACCCTCATCCACATCACAGCCAGCAGCCACTACTCCTGGTGCGGTGACTTCCACGTATCCCATTGACACATCTACAACTAATCCAGCTGTTTCAGTGCTACCTTCTGGAATTGTGAGGGCAATGGTTATCAAAGACTTTCTCAGCAGGAACCCGTGAGTGTTTGTCTCTTTTTCCCAGTGCCTAACTTTGGTGCCTTTTCTTATTCATCAGAGCAAACCTCTACCTTAGACAAGGAGAGATTATTCTAGTACAGGAGCAACTCCCCAATGGCTGGGCTAGGGCTCAATCTTCTTCTGGAAAGTAGGTTCGCAATGCCATGCGAGTACTTTTACAATCTCACCAGAAATGGACTTGTACCCCGCAACATACTTGCTTTCATTGAAAATTCGAAGTTCAAGTGCGTCAACTTCCACTAGTTCACCTACACTAAAGTTACTAATCAGAGCCATTGCTACGTATGCTTACATAACGGAAAGACTCCACGAATTGTCATTTAGCAAAGATGACGAGATTGACATTTTGGATGATACACTTCGTAATGGGTGGTGGTTAGCACAGCTGGGATCCAAGATTGGAAGAATACCATCTACATATGTCAAAAGAGTTGAGGATCCCCCAACAACCCCCGTTTCCTCACATGCAGCAACCGCCAGTGGTACTACAACAGAAGCACAAAACCAACCAACAACACTATCCCAGACAGGTACTACTTTTGGTTCCACTTTGAATTCAGTTGGGCATGCCTCTGAACATGGTGGCTCCAAGAACACTGAAACTGTTACCGTAATACTGGAAAAACTCAGGATTTCTTCTAATTAGTTTTAGTATCCTTACAAGGGAAGAGCAAAATGCCCATACAATGCCCGAAGGCCATGTGAACTGTCCCTTGCCATGGGGGACGAAGTCACAATCTTGAAACCAAGCACAAAGGGTTGGGCACTTGTAACTCTTAGAGACAAGCAAGGCTACGTTCCAGCTGTTTTAATGGAAAAAATTGGTACTGAATTTCTTTCATTTTCAGTAATTTCAAAATTAATCAAGTATTTGTTTCAGAACTAACTCCAACACTCACTCGTGTGGAAAGTGCAGTTCAAGTCACAGTCCCTCAACACAACAATCCAAGTGAGGTGGACAACGCGAAACTAATGCTAGAAAATAAAGCACTTCGGATAGCTCTTGAAACTTCAGTCTCTGTCCACATTGAGTGTGCCCGGATATTGAAAGATGTTTGTGATAGTGCTATGCAAACAGGTTACCAACACTTCGTTTTTCCCAGTGTACAAACAACAACAGGAATCTTCATTTCTAAATCTGTACCTGCACCTCTGAGCTTACTTAATAATGTGTGGCAAGGCAAGCATGTAGCCCCAGTGTATCGGCCTGTTGGTAAAAAACCAGGGGGAACCTCTGCGGGGGCAATGTTCGAGAAGACTCCAACCTGTTCAAAGAATCATAAGGGTATCAAACTGTACAGAACCAAATTAATTGCCTCACAGGAAAACTTTGGCTTGGGAAAGTCTCGAATCGCCATCGCTACGCAGTTTACGAAAAAATCTCGTCAGATATGCTACAGTTCTTTGGTGTCTGTGGCCCAAAGGCACGACTTGCCTCTCTTCCAGTACTGAACCCGTTTACTAAAAATGATGAGTGGGCAAAAAGTATTGCGAATGGTGATCCCAGCTTCAAGTCCACATTCCTGATGTCCAAGTGGATGGATGGTTATAATGACATTGGACAAGCATTTGTTGATATTATAATAACATCTGGATCTGTACCAAATCCCACAACCGTATGTTCAGGCACAAAACAAGTCCCATTGCGTGGATTTATGCGAGCTGCAGCCATTACTAAATTTGTTGCTGACACTGACTTTCTTGGAGGAACAGGCAAAAATGCCGGATATATAATCCGCAGCGAAAACGGCACTGACTATGCCGACTTTGTGAAAATAGACACTGGTGAAGCATTCTCTTTCAGAGACACCACAAATATTGAGCGTGATAAGAACTTGAGGAATTCCAAGGACATCAGCATTGCAAACGGGGCAACAAGGAACCTTATATTTGCGCAGCTTACTGCAGACCAGAAAAAGGAGTTTCTCCAGACCATGTCCCGAATCATAACAACACCCGCTGCAGATTTTGAACTCCTGGTCCGACGCAATGGACTATTTGGTACCAGCATCGGTGAATCTGGAATTCTGACCCTGACTGACACACTGAAAGCCAGGCAATACCTTATGATAACCCTCTATGGGCAGGACATTGCTATGTATCTGCAAGACATACAGGCAGCAGCTACCCGTCACGTACAAGATACCATACAAAAAACTGCAATAAGACAAAGTATACAGGACACCATAGACAAGGCCAGGTATGTACTGGGAAATGACCAAGGTGCAACTGCACAACACCCTCCCCCTCCCATCACAAGCACTACTACACCAATCACTTCCGGCACCTCCAAGTCTCTATTTGATAAGCTGTTACACGTCGTGGGGAACTTTTGATCCCAGAAACAACGATGAAGTGGATGGAAATGACTTTAATTTTATAACATAGACAGACTAGTTTACTCATCGTCTCCCCCTTCCTCACCATCAAAGTCGTAGATGTCATCCTCTGAGTCGTCTTCATCAGGGTCACTGTACACGAGCTATTTGTGATTGTGAGTTGAAGATAGGGTCAGATTGTGAGTGCACATACAAAGTCTTCATCACCGCCTCGGGATGCTGACTTTATCTTCTCTACTTGAGCTGCGTGCTCTCGCGGGTTGGAATCGGGGTGCGGTATGACCACATTGGGTGGGACACGTGATCTTGATTTCGCAGCGAGAGCCTTTACTCTAGCATCAAACGAATCCCGCTTCCGCATCCACTCAACCTAGAGGATTGAATTAGTTTTGTTTGGATTGGTAAGTTGGAGTGTTTCTAAAAGTGTAATAATCGCGTAACATACACTAGCATCAACATTAGCGGGAGACGAGGTGTTGGGATCCGCCAGGAGTGACAGTACACTTAACATGACACTTGTTACAGTTTGTGTAGGAAGCCACCTCTCAGACGCTCGCTCTCCACTCATTTCGTCTTCACCGGGAGGATGAAGGATCGAGATGCATACTTTGCCATCAGCATACACTGCGTGCAGATTATTTGGGTGTAAATAATACATACATTTGAAGAAAAGTATATCGAACCGTTAGGATGCCAAAAGTTGTCAATAAAGCGAAGTGAAGGTGGTCTCATAGGAAAATCGGGCGGAAATACCATGGAAAGCTTGAAAATTCCACCCGCACTACAGTTTCGTTTCGTCAAAAACCAGAAGTACAAAGAAAAACCGTACTAAGGGGTTCCAGCAGAGCCTTCAATCCAAATATTCCATTCGTAAAGATTATCGCCATTGGTTTCTACATACACACCCTCAACAGGGTCGGTTTGAAGTGCTTTATTGAGGAGAAAAAACAGAAGAGTTAGTGTACATGTTGCGTGTGCTCTATGCAAAAGCAAAAAAACAAGGAAAACCCAAAGAACTAGAACTCCCCGCTCGATAATTAAGTACCTTTTAGTTGGTTTGTAATAGCTCTCGTTGTTGCTGCCGCGATAGCCGGAGACACCGCAGCCGACGACGGACTTGCATGCGCCGCCATCAACTCAAAACAAAGTAAAAGTGTTGTTTGTGTCTTTGTAACTGCCTAGTGGATCTCAAGTCTTCGACAATATCGTACACTCAGCGGCACCTCCGGACGCACGTCTTGTTGTTGTAGTTTCGGTTTCCTGGATCTCTGAATTACCCTTTGTGTGAATTGGTGTCAAATACAGGCAAGTTGTGAATTGACAGGCTCTAAAAATAAACAAATTCTTCGTTCCTCACTCCGAAGCGGGTGTTCGATTCCCGCCACGAGCGTAAATTATGGTTGAGGGTGTACATCGGTGCACCTTCCCTGGTTCTAGGTGTGTAACATGTTAGTTTGTGATGGGATTGTAGGGGACACATACCTATGCTTACAGATGGTTTTCCTTTACAACTCTTGTTACAGCTTGGGGTGGTAGGTCCGGCGAGTGTGATCGCGATTGAGATTGAGATCGTGATTGCGATTGTGATTGTGATTGTAGTTGTGACTGTGAGCGGGATTGTGGTAGTTGTGGTTGAGTTTGAGTTTGGGTTTGCGGGAGTGGCGGTTGTGTGATTTTGGTTGATGACGGAGTTCGCTGATAGAGCCGGAATTTCGTGGGTGATGTGGGGGGAGACCGGGTGTTTGATAGCGGTGGTGATGCGGCTTTTGTGCTGTTAAATGTGCTGGCAGTGATGGCCTGTTTGATTGGTGTAGGAAGGCTTGCAAGTGATGTACTGGAAGAAACGGGTTGTGTGCTCTCCATTTCAAGTTGTTTAATTCTGTGGCGGATTTGTGAGCCGATTTGAAGGGGGAAAAAAAAAGTACTTGTCGGCGTATTTCGTGGAAATTATCTGTTGTTCCGCAAGCTTGAATCCAATTTCCCTTTTTTCGGACTTCAGCGCTGTATGTCATAAGTGGCGGGTATGTGGGAGGTGAAAAGTACGTACACTCAATCTGCGCTTGCAATCGAATAATTTGGACATTATCTGAGCACAAACTAGAATCAACGTATACTTGCTTCTCACGTTTTTCTGCGTTCAATAACAAGCTTGTTGATTTCTTGTTTTTGTTAAAAATGCCAGTCAGTTGCAGTAGTTATACTAGTTGAGCCCGGAGGGCATCAAGCTCCGCAGATGACCCACTAAGTGGGGTAGGTGCCACCAATTGCTGCTTTAGTTTAAATACCTACAGCGTTTTAGTGGTTGCATGGTAAGCTTTCTAGGATAACAACCTCTAATTTCAAAGCTGTTATCTCGGCGTTTTTCTTCTCCAAAACATTGCTAACATACATTAGAAAGGAATATGATTTTTTACCTTACTTGTGCATTTCATTCGATTGAAGAATTTTCTGCTCCAGGGATTTGAATTTCCCTTCAAGAAGCTTGATTTTCATTTCTGATTCCTACGAAAACTTTAATGCCACACCAAAAGTATTCTTGGTACCATCAACTTTGCTTGGGCAGCATCTTCTGACTTTTTGAGGCCTTTTATTTGTTCAAGTTCTTCATTTAAGGAAGAGACAGTCCTGTTGGTATTCTGCACAGCTGTTTGAAGAGTGGTAATGCACCTTGTGCTGTCCGTATCTGCGGACGTTTCACCTACTGGGCGTCAGGGAAACAAAAAAAGGGCTTTTAACAAACTTTGGCTGCATGGAATAAGGTCTGAGGCCATTGCTAGCACCATTTTACAGACACTGCGATGTTGTTCTTTCCTGTTTTGCATTACAACGAAAAGAACCTATATCATGCATACAGTGAATTCAGCTCAGAGGTAGTACGTGCTGCCAGATCTAATTTGGATCTAAGAGATGAGACCTCTTCCTTCAGCTGTGCCATGTCTCGCTCCATTAAACTGGATCGTGTATTGGCAGCACCCAGTTGGAGTCTCAGCAAAGACTCGGATTGCGTTGCCGTTCTAAGTTGCACTCTAAGGGAAAGGACATCTGATGTAGTGTGTGTGGCAGTATCTTGAACAACAGAGAGCTGATGCTGCAGATTCATAGCTTTGCCTTTTAGCTGTTAGACATTGCTTTGTTGCTTGAGCCTTACTCTTGTATTTACTGAGCTGAGCGTTGAGGTTGGATACCACTTCTGGTTGAACACCTGATTTCAAAGCGTGTTGAGCAGCTTCGAGCTTGGCATTGAGAGATGCTATCGATGCTTCAAGTTTTCCTCTTTCAGAAATGGATTCCTATGGCAAACTTAATATTATTTTGGGAGTAAAAGGAAGTTGACCACTAAAGCATCATTTGCTTTATCCAAGTCTTTTTGTAGTTGGCTGCGAGAGAGCGCCGCTGTCTCTGCAGAGGCAACTGCTGATGCAAGATCAGTACTGTTTTGGTTGAGGAGGCTATTGGCAGTGTCTAATTGCTGCTGCAATTCTTGCCTTGCTGCACAAGCAGATTCAAGTTCTTTCTCTTTAAGCAGAAGGGAGTCAAATAAGTTGTGATGATGTTCTGTCTGGATTTTGTTATTCTCTTAAGGAAATATGTTTATGTGAACCATCTCGTCCAACTTTTGTTGCAGGTCTTCAACAGTAAGTGGAGGAATTTCCTCAAATTCCGTAGTTTCAGTTGCAGATTCTTCGTCCAACGTGGGTGGTTCATTTCTTTCATCTGCTGCCCACCACACTTTTTTTGAGTGTGCAGGAGTTCTTAACGGCACTCTAAGAGGAATCAGAACAGGAATTAATCAAAAGCAATAGAGCCATACAAAGGTTCCTAGCTGTTGTTAACAAATAAAAAAGGAGGGAGGGGAACAAAATACATTTGCACATCTTGTTGAAAGAATCTGTAAAATCTCTTTACTAAGTTTGAGTTTCGTCTTACTGCAGGAAATATTTGACAGTACACAAATTACAGAATCTTCAGAAATCCTTTGAGAGAGATTGATTTGTTGGTATTAGGAAGGAGGGATAGAAACCTATGGTTTATCAGCTGGGAAGTGAGTTTGGTTGTTGGTATAGAAATTGGCAATGTAATGAGACCCTGGACTATATCTTTGGAGGCAGTGTTAGCAGCAGTCGTCAAGCAATCACCACCAGGGTTCAGAGCAATGAGAAAGATGCTTGCTACTTCTCCTCGCCCGATCTCACTTAAAATTACTTGAACAGCAGTGTCTCCGTCGTTGGGTGCAATTTCATCACTGCGGGGAATGTTCAAACCCCTGCTTGAGCGTAATGATGAAGAAGCCGCTGTATTTCCAGAGACACGTTGCAAGGCATCAGCAGAGTGTGCTTTAGCCAGAACATCAAACACATGGTACGGTTGCGTCAGTAAAGCTTCTACAGTGCCACGCAAGTGGGTTACACCATCTGTCTGTTCTATGCTCACTGGGCTGCGTCCCTATTGCATATTTGTCACATTGAAAGGAAAGAAAGGAATGTATACAGAATGAGAAACGCAATCAGAGAGCAGATCTACAACAGAGTTTCCGTGGAGTCTTACACAAACCATCCTGACTTCAAACCTGGAAACAGATGAAAGCCCTTCTTCCCTTA
>JAHLWZ010000979.1:0-34090 GCA_020536535.1 Pelomyxa schiedti | reverse complement strand
AACATTTTGTTGCGGAGCCTGACAATGATGCAAGGGGACAAACCAAGTTCCGCCACGGGAACCAGTGACGATTATGATCGCGAAAAGGCAGTCCTTCACTTATGTGACCCAACAACAAACAATTCAATGCCTGATGTTGTTGTTGGTGTTGGTGGCTCTGGAAGTAGCAGTGGGAACCTCAAAGGGATGAAAGAACTTACTGCTGAGACCGGGGTTCTGAAGCGGCCAAAGTCAGCTTACATGCTTTTCCAGGAAAAGAAGAGGGATGAGGTAATAAAATCTCTTGGCCCCGACGCCTCATTCCCAGCAGTTGCAACGGAGATAGCCCGGATGTGGAAAGCCCTCTCTAAATCAGAAACACTGGTGTGGTTTTTTTTTACCGCACTTCACTTTGCCATTCTTACATTTCGTTCCTCTTCAGCAATGGCTGGTCCTTGCAGAAGAACAAAAAAGGATCTATTTGCAACAAAAAGAGAACTCGGCAACCAATATTACCGATAACAACATGGCTGAGGCACACCCGGAAGAAGATAACAGCGGAATTCTCGAGGCACAGAAGCGCCCAATGCCCGCTTATTTCTTATTTGCACGTGAGAAAAGAGATGAAGTCCGGAAATCCTTGGGCCCTTCAGCACAAGAACATGCCGTGACACTGCACCTTGCCAGAATGTGGAAAGAAATGTCCGCACTTGACAAGAAAGTACAATTTCTCTCTCATACATTCATGTTGAATGAAGCTCACCACTTTTCCAGCCGTTTATGGACCTTTCTGAGCAACAGAAAAAACAATTTCTTGCGACCAAGAAAGGTTCTAAGCCTGAACCCCTTGAGGAGGATGCAGAGGAGTCTTCTGAAGAAGAGAGCCCAATGAAACCAATAAAAAGGAAAAAAGCCAAAAAGGACCCCAACCACCCAAAGAGGCCCAGGTCGGCCTACATGATCTTCGCGGAGGACAGGAGGCCAGGCCTTGTTGCCACCACACCAGGAATGAGGCCTGTTGAATGCATGAAGAAACTTGGCGAAATGTGGAAGTCCATGTCACCAGAAGACAAGCAACCCTTCTTTGCCAAGGCTGAGGCTGACAAGCAGAGATACCAGAAAGACATGGAAGAATACAACCTCAGCTTGGCAAACAAACCAGAAGCAGCTGCTCTTCCAGAAAAAGAAGTAACCACCACAGCAACTGTTCCCTCAAAGAGAAGAGGAGGAGGGAGACATCGTCCTGCAAGTTCACCATCCTCATCAGACTCAGATAATAAAGAAAAGGAGGACGCAGAGGAGTCCTCTGAAGAAGAGAGTTCCAAGAAACCAAGAAGAATCCAAAAGGACCCCAACCGCCCAAAGAGGCCCATGTCAGCATACATCCTCTTTGTGGGGGACAGGAGGCCGGGCCTTGTTGCAGCCACACCAGGAATGAGGCCTGTTGAATACATGAAGAAACTTGGTGAAATGTGGAAGTCCATGTCACCAGAAGACAAACAACCCTTTGTTGCCAAGGCTGAGGCCGAAAAGCAGAGATACCAGAAAGACATGGAAGAATACAACCTCAGCTTGGCAAACAAAACAGAAGAAGGAGCAACAGCAACAACTTGTGCAGCAACTGTTCCCTCAAAGAGAATAGGAGGAGACCCATCCTCATCAGACTCGGACTCCGACACAACAGAAAAGCCAATCAGAAAGCATATCAAATTGGACCCCAACCAGCCAAAGAGGGCCAAAACAGCGTACATGTTATTCTGTGAGCACAGGCTTCCCCAAATGAAGGAATCACAGCCAACAATGAACGTGTGTGAGCGCATCAAGACCATCGGCGCAGAATGGAAGGCCCTTACACAACAGGAGAAGCAACCATTTGTTGACCAGGCACAAGCTGACAAACTGAGATACCAAAACGACATGAAAGCCTACAATGCTTCCCAAAATCCCTAACTCCTTTCTTTCGTCACCGTAACAAACGACTATGGTCAAGAGGACCCAAAGCAACACTTTTTTTTTTCGTCACTTTCGAGTGACCAGCAGAAAAAAATGTTCAGGAGCCAACGGCGGGCCGGCAAAGTTGTCGCCGTGGCGCCGGTCCCGGTGCTGCAAACAGCGAGGGACCAAGTTGGCGCGCTGGTGACAGGGGCGGCACACCCTCGGTGCGGGGCCGCGTGCCCGCTGCGGATTATGGGTGGCGGCACTCTGCTCGGCGGCTGCGGGGATTATGGGATTCTGGTTGTCAGGCTGCTGTGGTGGTGGATTATTGACCACTCTAGGTTCTACTGTACAATGTGGGATTATCTTGAAGGGGATAATAGACTGATGATCACCTTTGGTTTTTCCTTGGTGCTGCGGTCACTGACACATGAAATGAGGTGGTGGGTGCAAAGGGGGCACGAGGAGCTGATTGGTGCCAGTCGGGATTACTTGGTAGTGGGGAAGATGAGGGGATCACAGAGGGTGCACCTGTTACTGGATAGGGTAACTGGACAGAGGATACAGCTGCTGTGTACCTCAAGCTGGAGCAGGCAAAGGGTGAATGGGAAGTGGCTTGTGACGTGTGACCACTCCAAAAGAGAATTGGTTGTTGTAAGAATACCAAATAAGAGCACAACAGGACAAGTGACCATCCAGAAGCCAACAACTGTCCAAACTGACCCAAGGTGGAAATTTTGTGTTCCTGAGCTTGTGGGAACCAATGAAGACCACTTTTTAGTTCGCTGGTATGGCAGGTCTGCATTCTGCGTTGGGATTTTGCTTGTCGACCTTGTGCAAACCTGTGAATCAAAGAAATTGACTGTTATTGGCTCGGCCACTCTCAGTTTGCGTGATCTGCCATCACCCTTTCCATTGGCTGGTAGTTGCGGCTTCACTTGCTTTGCATTCAGAAATGAGACTGGTTCCCATTCCTTTATCTTGAGAGCAGGTACCCATGCGACACCCTCCATTTATGCAGAAGGAGGTTTCATCACGGTGGATGGGACAAGTGGCAAGTGGCAACCAACGAATCATTCGCAGTTATGCAAGTTCCAGCATCCCGAAGCCCACCGAGTGTTGGATGTGAAACTCTCCTTTGTTGAGGGTGGCCTTCTGTTCCATATGACAGCGTGGCACCACGTAGACCCCCAGATACAAGTGACTGAGGAATCCTCTGGTGACCACGTCATGACATTCAACTTGTTCAGGCGCCTGTGTAGAGTTGCCCCCCACTTCTCTTTCCCTCTCTGATGCTCAAACGTGAATTTAAAAAAAAGTCTTTTATCAGTTGGCATCTGATGAGACAGGTAGGGTATCTGAGCCTAAAGTGGACGGGGTCAAAATCTGGGCCACTTACCAAAGGAGTGCAAGAGGGATAACCATGAAGCTAAGAGTGTGTGCAGGGTGGGGCATTTCTCCCATCAAAACAATCTAATTTCAACGAACATCCACCAGCCAAATCGTCACCCTGCCCAGACCTATTTGCGAGCAGGTGCTCCGAGATCGTCCACCAGGCAAAACATAAAACTGTGAGCGCCATGAGGGGAAAACGCACCGGCAAAGCAGTGACCGTCGCAAACGATTTCGCGCAACAAGAGGGTCCCCCGCCGACGAGGATGAGGGACCAAGTTGGGGCGCTGGCAGTGGGCATGCACACGAGGTGCGGCGAGCGGTGCCCGCTGCGGCTAATTTCGATTATTATGGGAGGCGGAATTACTTGCTGCGGGGGGGACGGGACTCTGGTTTTGAGGCTGATGTGGTTGTGGCTGATGGAGACATCGAGGTTCTATTGTGTGGAGTTGGTGATTGATGAAGGGCAGAAGGTGGAGTGGGTCGATGTGAGGAGCAAGGCAGTGATGATCACGTTCGGAGTCTCGTTGGTGCTGCTGACTCTCACCCATGAAATGAGGTGGTGGGCCTTTTCCTGGGGACTGCCACAGGGAATTGTGGCGCTTGGAGCGAACGAGGACTACTTCTTGGTGAAAAGCCGGTCAGTTTTCAGCCTGCAGGACAGGGCAAATGGCAGGAAGATACCGCTGTTTGCTGGGAAGGTTCGGAGAACCGTGGTAACTGGAAAGTGGTTGGTGTTGCTTGCAGGTATGCCGGGAAAGATGGTGGTCGTCCAGATACCAAGGAAGGGAGCATGTTACGGTGGTGCAGGAAACAACATAAAGAAGCCAACTGTGGTGTCTCTTGACAGGAGGTGGGAGTTTTGTGAACCTAAGTTTGTGGGTCCAGATGAAAATTACCTGTTGCTTATCTGCAGTGAGCGGAAAAAGATCAACTTCAAGCTTGTGTTGGTTGATCTTGAGAAAACTTGTGCATCAAACAGGCTCATTGTGGTGAGTTCCACTGATCCAAAGTTGGATGGCATTCAGTTGATGGGCCACTCCCGCTGGTACGTACTATTTTTTGGCAAATACTTTGCATTTCGCAAGGAGAGTGGTTCCCATTGTTTCATCAATCAGAGAGGTGATGTACCTGCTTTTACAATTGAGGAGGGAACTGGCAAGTCAGCACCAACATTTCAAAAAGCCATGGAAGCTAATTTTCGTGTGTCACAGATGAACCAGTCACAGTTCCGCACGCTTGGGGCCTCTTGTGACACCTATGAAGTGTGGGATGTGAATGACACAACCAAGCCAGTGAGGACACAGAGTTGTATCGCAACCAAGCACTCTTTCGTTGAAGGTGGCCTGCTGTTCCAGACAAGTGCCTCCCTCAAGGAGATGCACGTGACTGAGGAGTCCTCTGGTGCCCACGTCATCACCTTCAATTTGTTCAGACCACTTCGTGCGATCATCTGGCATTCCTCCTCTGTTCTATCCTGCTTTCTGTGAACTAGATTCTATTTACGGTAGCAAAACAATAAACAAGAGTAGATTGTACGATGTGTGATGGAAAAGGGAACAAAATGGTCACCACTCGTGGGAATCGATTTTTTTTTGATGGTTGTTGTGACAATCAAAGCTGTGAAAAATTCTGAATGTATTTAGGAAAGGGATACACCCACACTTCCTGCTGTGAACAAAACCTCAGCTGGTGTGATGGCGAGGCTTTTTACTTGGTGTGGGGCTGGGATGGTGCTGATTTGGAAATTTTGGTGTGGGGCAGGGGTTACCAATGGGCACAACACAGAGAAGCCTTTGTGTTTTTGCTGGAGCTAGCTGTGGAACGCCTGGTATGGGGAATAGTTGTACAGTATTGCGGTCCTTGGCAATTTTTGCACCAATTATTGAAAGATTCTCTGTGGGTCCTGGTTTCCTCGCAAATTTGGTTTTCCCCTTCTTCTTCTTGAAGTACACACTTTGGAGCTTCTGACACACGAGAATTGTTATCAAGGTTTTCATTTGTATTCGGTCAATGACATCTTTGAGCACACTGCTTTTCAGTGCTGCTTTGTGGTTTTTGGCCTCAATGCTTATTAACCCGCCATCAATGAAGATGTCAGTACCAGTGGCATTTTTCTCTCTGTCAATGCTCCCAAGCTTGATATGATCACCTACACTAGTCAACACCTTGGGCCATCTTTGATTGGGAGGGCTCAGGAAGCCAACACACAAATGTAGTAGAGCCGGGCAGAAATCCTCAAGCTTTTTAGTCAATCGCACTGCTGAGAAGGGTAAAGTTGGGGCAGGAGCAGAGGATTCTGTGGCATATTCCGCATTATATGAACTATCTGAAGGTGATGGTGAGGCCTCTTCATCAGAAGACTCCCTCCTCTCTGGGACCGGGGAGTCGGCAGACTCCAGGGGCTGTGGTTCCACCTCTACCTCTTCTTCACAACTGGAGTCAGCAATGTCAGAGTCTTCAGACTCTGACTGTGAACAGTATGACGACTCATCAGAAGAATCAGGTGCGTTAGAGGACTGTGGTGGTGATAGCAGGTGCCGAAGGAAGAAGCCAAAGAAAGTACTCAATGGCATCCCATTCTTCAAGAAGCCTTCAACATGTGATCCAACACAGGCAGCAATACAACACAGTTGTTCCAGGTAATCCCCATCATTGTGAACTGCATTTGTGTTGACTTTTAAAAGAGACCTTGAGGAACGTTGCAAGCATTCATAGAAGGCCACTCTTGCTGTTGTGGGCTTTTCATGTTTGTCAAACAGTGGCCATGTACCCAAAGTACCGCTCAGGCACATATGTAATATAACTTCTGTCTCTGGGTTAGGAAAGTGACTTTGAACTAGTGGCTCGAAGTCATCTCCATTTAGTCTCAGTGTATGCGGGAACCATAGTTCCAGACAATGAATGGTCCCCTCAGCCAAGGTAAGGTGAGCAAAATGGTGCGAAACCAGGGGAGATTCCAGGGGGGCACCCTCTTTTTTATTATATACAATAGGCGACATTAAAGCAAGTGTTGCCATTCTGCCATCATCTGTGGCTCGGATTGTTGCCTTTGTTTTGAGTACCTCAGTGGCAATCTTAGTGCACATAGAGTTGAGAAGCTGAGCAAAATCAGTACGTGATCCAACTGTGGTATTTTGTTCCTCTAAAAAATCAGCAACCCAGAGAGCAAAGCGCGGTCGGGAGTTCTTCAATAAGTAGTTCAGCAAGTTTGAACATGATTGATCCCCATCAGCAAGGTTTGGCAGGAGTAATTCTACGGCAACAATGCGTGGGGTCTGTGGGTGCAGGGAAACAGAAGTTCTGTTTATGAGCAGGCACCAGGTTAAACTGCCAGAAGCTGTTGATTTACAAGCATTAGCAGCATTCAAATCGGATCCACACAAGATTGGTGATGTCCAACATGCTCGAAATGCATTCCTGAGGAATAAATGCAAGTCGTTTTCTGGATCAAGTGTGACCTCATCCAAAAAAAAGCAAAGTGAACAAGGCTTCAGTGCCTTAATCAACCTGGACACAACAGAGCAATGGACTTTTCTCTCAAGGGTAATGGTGAAACCTCCATCTGCAGCATACCAGGGCCACTGCCGGTCTTTGTTTTGAATGACCCAATGAACCCAAGCATAGGTCCAGAGTGTTTTTTCTCTGAGAGACGCCACATTGAGGCCCCATCCCTCAATGTTCTTTATATCAGCCAAATCTCTTTTTGCGCACTCCAGCAGAGAATTACTGAAGGGGGCAAAAGTATTATAGATGGCTTGGTTACTATCTGAAAGAGCGCAAATAGGAACATATCTTTTTATGTTTTAGGCCTAAAATTTAAATGCATGTACTTACATTGTTGGTATGCTGTATGCAAGAGTAAAACCTAGTTGGGTCTTACCAACACCAGAAGAACCACAAAGCAATATAAATGGGTTATATTCCGTTGCATTGTGTGCATGTTCAAGGGCCTTGTGGAGGGTGGGAAGTATAGGTTCTGTGGCACAAATCAGCTTCCCAATGGCTCTGTAAGCATTCAATGATTCAGAAGCAGGATTTTCGGCAATGAGAAATGACAGTGGTTCTTGGCAACACCCATCTGCATGCACCTTTACATTTTCTTTCATGCACTGCAGGAGAATATCATTCTTTTTTTCTAATCTTGTCCTCTTCCGTTCCAAAGACTCCAGGAATTTGCTCACTTTTTCCAATTCAGCATTGAGAGTGGCCAGTGTGCATTTATTGTTAGCCAATTCCTCACCACTACACTTAAGATCCATCTTTAACTGTGCTGCAGCTATCTCTTTGCTTAGCCTGCATTTCTCTTCTCTCTGTTCATTCATCTGTTGCTCGACATCTGCAATTTCAGCTTCATTTTTGTAGAGTTCTTCATTGCTCTTGTATTTTCTTTTTTTTGGTGCAAGTTTTGTTGTATTTGGGCATTGTGGTACGATGTGTCCTACTGAAGAGGTTGTAGTAGAGAAAGATAACGCATCTGCATCACAAAAGTCACTGCCACCATGTGATGATTCACCATGACCCCACTCGTCACTCCCTGTAGCAACAACATTGTGGATCGTGTTGTTGTTGAGGTGGTCCTTCAGAGACGCACAACTCAACAGATTTGTTGAACCATTTGGGGAACTAGTACTTGGATGACTGTGTGCCGGAGTGGCGTCAGCCCTCCCACAATGCCGCGCCACTGGTGACACACGAGGCACTTTACCTTTTAGTGAGGCGCCATCGCCGATAGCTGCCCTGGTTTTGCCCGTTGTGCTTGGCGGCGCCGGGGTGGAGGTGACAGTGGAGGCGGCGGCGGCGGCGGCTGTGCCAAGCCCACTACGACGTTGCGGCGTCGTAGTGGGTTTGATGCCTGTGGCCTTCGACGGACGACTAGGGCACGCGGAGGGCGGTGGCGCAGGCGACGGCGACGAGGGCAGGAGGTGCGTCGTTTTCGGTGTTGTGGCCGTTGTTGTTGCTGCTGTCCTCGTTGTCGTTGTTGTTGTTGTTGTTGTTGTTGTTGTTGCGGTGGCGCTGGAGGACGAGGCTGCCGAGGGCTGGGGTTTCGGCCGGGACGGAACGGGCGGCGCACCGCCGTCGTTGTGGCTGGGGCCAGGTTTTTTTGTGATTTTTATTGAAGGAAGCTTGTTGGGTGACTGGGTGCGCGACATGGTCGTGGCCCTCTTCGTCTCGTCGTTGGTGTTTTAGAAAGGAAAAAAAAATTAACAAAAAAAAAAAAATTTGTCTACTTTTTGTTCCATGGAATGGCTAGGTGCTAAATGATGCAAGGTCATATCCCCAGGTCAGCAAGTATCTTGGATGGGATGCTGAATTTTGCGGCAAGTGTCAACAGCGATTCATAGTCTGTAAAAGTATGTACAAGGATGAAGCCGGTTGTTGTATACCTTGTGGTGTCATTCTATTGGGTTCACTTTGAATGAAGGGAATGAACTCAGTCACTTCTATGTGCAAAAGCTTCTCTGAAAAATGGGAAAAGCGGTTTGGAAATGAAAAGAGTATCGGGGTTGAACCTTTGTGCAATTTTAGGAAGGCTAAGGCAACCTTAAAAACAACTGTGAAGTCTTCCACAAAGAACCAATCCCTGAAAAAATGGTGAGTAGAAGGCTAATATTGTGAAAATACCATATAAGTTGCACTAGGGGAATAGGAAATGAAGCCGAAAACAGAGTTAGAAACCACGATGTAAAGGCACCAAAGGGAAAGTCCAAAGAAATCTATGGAGAAAATTAGAAATAATGTTTTTGGAAATGAGTGGGGTACAAATCTGTTGCTGAGATCAGATAGATGCCGGGCAACTAGTGTCTCAAATACTTTAAGTGTATCCCGGAGATAGGGTACATCAGGTAAAAATAAACCGCGGATTTTATGATTATTTAGCATTCCATCCAAGGCCCAGAATGTATTCTGTGGAAGTTCTTTAGACACCTATTGTTCCAAAGGGAAACACCCCTACCTGCTCGTTCATTTGAAGCAAAAAAATTCCGGCAATAAAATTGAGGCCTAGAAAACTGAGAACCGATTTCCCAAAATAAGTGTCCGAACCTTGGCAGTACCCCAATGTGTGATCTTTGTTGGAATAGGCAAATAATACACGAAACAGCGAAGTCTGTCTAGTTTACCATTTTGTACAAAACAAGACATTGCCAGCAAATACACACCCAGCTTGTGATATGAAATATGGATGCGTTGGAAATGTTCTCTGTAGGTCTGCTTTAATTTTTCGTTGGAAAGTATTGTTGGGATCGAGACAAAGGAATGTCTGTTAATGTTAATTATCAGCTCGGTGATTAGGAATTAAGAAATAAGAAAGATAAGAATACATCATAAGCGGTTGGATGGTTTTCTTCCATCATATCGCTCTTGCACAATTTTTGCCAGATAAACCCTCTAAGAATATCTGGTAGGCCATGACGAATTTCGTCACGCAACTGTAAGAGTGTGAATTTGCGTATTTAGTTTTCATACTACCTTTCTCCTATTTTCTTCATAAAATGTCGTCCAATTGTTCAAGGCATTTATCCACTTCAACAGGTTTTTGTCATTGAGAGAAGTTCTGAGCATCTCCAAAATAGGTTGGTCGAGAAGCTTCTCCTGAAGTTCCCCATGGTACAAAATAAAAGTTGGTGTTACCTGTTTTACGATTACACTTGTGTTTGGTTTTGGCTGTTGCGCACCAATGATGAAATAGAGTAAGAGTCGAGAGTTCTTGAAAGATCAAGGTGAAGCCCCGATAAACCAGCTTGAGAGCACAGAGGCAAGAAAACGCAGTATTTATCCAACGGGAGAACCCTGTCATAGTTCTACAGGGGTAAGAAGATCTACAAGGTCTAAACTCACATTCTGCAACGATTTCAGAAATGTGCCCACTGTATCGGACCCATTGTACTGTATATCTTTGACACTATGGAATTCAGGAATGATCACTCTGGGAACTAGTTGGTGTATATTATTTTTCGTTGAGTATACCTCACAATCGGCCTCTTGACTGGGGTTTCTAGGGCACTTTCTTGAGCCAGAAGAGCGTTCATTTCCTTGGTTGATCAAAGGCGCAAAACAATGGAAAACAAGGCGTACCTCATGACCAATTGGAGAACTGAAGCTCGTTCGAAGACGGGGCAAAAATTGCTTTCTTTTGAGCGCCGAGAGAGGTGTCAAGTCCTCTGGGACGTCAGTACGTGACGGAGTTGCATACACTTCTGCCCCAAGCTTTGTTAATGCCCTGCGAAAGGACCATCCAGTTTCCCCACCTTTTTTGTTTTGTTACAAGAGAAAGAAGGTTGTGCAAGGGGTACCTGACTTCGTTATAGAATCGCTACGACCTCTGGACGGGACTACTTCTTGCTGAGGGAGTGTTGGGAGTGGATGTGGTGAACTAACAGAAGAATCTGAAAGGATCCTGAATAAGGGAGTTGATGATGGACTTGGATCTGTTACAGTTTGGGAAGCTGTGAGTTTTTCTCCCGGAACGGGTGTAACTATTGGTTGTTGGGTATTTTCTAATACCGGTTGCTGCAGAGCAGTGTTATTTTCTGTCACTGAGGATTCTACAGAAAGAGATGTAGGCGATGGAATCACACATTCCCGGCTTGGTGCTGGTTCAGGATCACTGATCTGTATTTCCGATGATTGGGGTTCAATTTCGTATGAAGTTTGAGTGCATGCATCATGTCGAGTGTTGGATTCACACATTGCCCGTTCCTCAAGTGCAATTTTGATTTGGTGGAGTTGCAAGTCCAAGTTTCGTTGCACCATTTGCTGGACTTTTTGCACAAACAAGAGGTTCTTGAACATCTGTTCGACTTGAGCCATTCCGATAGATTCGGCGGTTCCGTTCCGAGCATCACTATGTTCTGTTCTCACATGTTCCCCGTTTCTAGCAGAATTCCCGTAACAATTTGCGGAACCCGGCTTTTCCGAGAGTAAATTGTCTTGGCCCAGCTTCTCACACTCCAATTGAGATAAATCAAAATTTCCGTTGCCACAGTTGCTCTGGCATGGCGTCATCCCAACCCCCAGATCCGGCTCGTTCCAATGGGACACCGGTGTCCCCATCCCCCCGCCTCCCCTCCTGGGCCTTGTTTTTGGCTGATCCACGGCCTCCTGGGTGATCACACTGTCTGGTGATATTACGTTGTCTCGGCTGGTTGTTGCGCCAGGCTGAGACTCACACACCCCGCCAAAAAGGTGCCGGTTGATTTCGTCAATGTGAGTTTGCAACTGATAAAACCGACTGCCGACGTGGTTGTTGTTGTTGTTGTTGTTGTTGTTGTTGTTGTTGTTATTGCCGGGGTTGTCGTTGTCGTGGCGTCGATGGTGCGGGGCTATTATGGGATCATCGGGTGTGTTGGCAGATCCGCTGTTGTTACTAACATTACAATTATCGGTACTCGGTGTTGATGTTGGTGATGTTGTGCTGGGTGGTGCCGGAACCGGTGGCAGGGGCGATGAAGGGTGGCGGCGTCGTGTGGGTTTAGGCTCGTCGTGGGTGCGGTTGTCAATACACGACGTTGCAATTGTGGGTGGCGTGGCTGTGTGTTGTTGTGTCCCTTCGCCGTCGTCCCCCATCAAAAGTGTTTCGGTTCTGCGGCGAAAGACCATGCCTTCGAGGAAAACGATCAACCCAGAAACTACTTCTGTGGCTACCCATTCACATCAAGGAATCACATTGGAGGGACTCGACTTGTAGTTTTCAGGGAGTGGTGGGGTCAGCATGAGGGGTGTGCCCAGTTGATTTCCGGTGGTATTGTACAAAGAAGGAAACGGCACCGGGACTTGTGTTTCTGATGAAAAGCAACAATCCAAGAAAAGGAAAAAACAAAAAAAAAAAACCAATCTTGTGGGTGCTGCACGGGGGTCGTGTTTACGGCATAATAAACGTGCGTGTGTTGGTTGGTTGTCGTGGTGGCGTGTAATAATATTAATCTGTTTAACACCGTCCTCCAGATCCGTACATTATTATTTGCACAAAATAAATCAATCGCGGGAATGAGCGGTACATCGCAAACTACGTCTACAAGTAGTACATCGTCGTCCCACCGACATCATAGACACAGCGGCAAGGGGACGACATCAACCTCAAGAAAGGTTGTTTGGTTTTTGTGATTTTACTTGTTTTACTTCGACGACGGTTCCTTACTCATTGTTCTTTCCAGTCATCTAGCGCGGATGTAGATTCCCCACCTGCATCACATCAGACTTCACCAAGAGGAAAAACCTCGCCAGCATCTGTGGCTGAGATGGCCCGGCAACTTGTATGATAATCAGCAGCCCCTATTTTCATTCTAAGGGGAAAATTTCAGCTTCAGGGTG
Organism: Pelomyxa schiedti; assembly: GCA_020536535.1. Lineage (NCBI taxonomy): Eukaryota > Evosea > Pelobiontida > Pelomyxidae > Pelomyxa > Pelomyxa schiedti. The sequence continues at coordinate 21,472 of JAHLWZ010000979.1, read as the reverse complement.
ACATAAATCCCCTTGATCTTGTAAAACTTGCCCAGTCACTCTCTGGCAACAATGGAGAAGAAATCGACTTTGTTGAAGCTATAACGCAATTGAAGGGCAATCTGTTGACTGAGATACGAAAAGCCAGAGAGTTGGAAATTGACTTGCAGTTACTTGACAAGCGCATAGCTCTTCTAATAACGGTTTATTTTCACGACGACTTCAAATTCTCACTGCTTTCAAGAATTTCAATCAAGCCACAGCCTACACGTTAAAAAAAGAAAGAAAGAGGAGACCCGAGCCAACAGCCAAGAGACTAACACTGTCTCCACAAAAACTGCAAGTAAGGCTGATGGAAGTAGACACCTTTCTCAAAATTGATGTAGGGTTACTCCCATTTATTCTACCTGCTACAAACGGAGCCATCCTATCTTGCCAGATTGCTGGACAACCTCGAGGTACTCAATTTTCCTTCTCATTTCCCCCGTCGCCTTCACTAAAAAAGGAAACAAGGAACCTGATGAAGTCAAGCCAGTTTTGGAAACGATCATCCTCACTCTTTACGGCGACGCATTTGCTCCTAGGGAGGAGTCGTTACTCCTTCAATTTTTTGATGTACCCCTTTCATCATTTTTCCGTAGCACTAAACAATTGCAGGCTGCCATATGCAAGATCATGTCTCAAGCAAAACGAGTCATGGACTTTGTTAAAACGGGTTTCCTTCCTGAAATGGTACAGTAAGAATCCTTTGGAATCACATTGATTAACATTCTTAAGGTTCTCACCTACAACAAGTGTGCTCTCTGCGAAAATAACTCTTCTCTTATAAATTTCAAGGCGAAAGCAAGGTATTGAGTACTTGCAAGCTACATTGGGACCTATCATAAAACAATTTCTCAATGAGCCTTTCAGTGTAGATATAAGTGCCAGAGCTGTATGTTATAAGGAGACCGAAACAAGACTTCTAATCCTTTAAGATTTATGAAACGATGGTAACTGAGCAAGAAATTGGTGGTGGCAGACCAATAAACGTTAACATTACCGACGAGGAATGTTTAGCCATGCCGGAAGTGGTCGCAGAACTAAAAAAGAGTACATCTGTTACTGTGACGTGGTCTTGTTAATACTGAATAGACACTGAAAATTTGAAAAAAATTTCTTTGATGCTCTATGAGGCAATCATCAATTCTATTAACAATCTTCCCTATGGCTTGAGGTGGATTTGTAAGAAAATTCATGATGCAGCAATTGTAAGTCCGCAATTTTATAAGTATTGATTACTTATAGTGTTATAGGAAGCCTTTCCAACAGCTCCCGCTGACGATATTAATCGCCTCACTGTACATTTTGTTTATTTCCGCTTTGTCAATTTGGGCATTGTTACCCCTGAGACTTTCAAAATAACTGACAATCCAGTTAAACCAAGTGCAGTCTTCAGCTTACTGCAGGTATCCTGAAGAAAACTGAAAATTAAGTAACCTCCTTTTCAGATATCGAAGGTTATCTACAACCTTCTCAACATCACCCCCTTCAACAGCACCACAGAGAAATGGTTAGCAGCATTAAATCCTTGGCTTGCAACCTACGCACCAACATCACGAAACTACCTTCAGCAAGTTTTGTTAGTGGACAACCCTCAACAACACCTCGAAGTTGATCAGTACAACGAACTAATACAATTAGTGAAGCCGACAATTTTGGTTAAGCCCAGTGAATTATCCAACATGCACATGCTATTGCAGGTAAGGTTGCTTTGAGGTTTTTGGTTTCTCAATCCTTGGCAGGACAATTTACAGACTGTGATCCTCAAACCTGATGATCCCCTCATTGAACTCCTAAATGATTTGGGACCATCAGAGACATATGATGATGACACCCACGATATTTCGCTTGTCCTCGCCAACAAATTCCTCCCCGCGGACACAGGAAGGGTTGATACACAGCAGTTGTATCTAAGTACCAAATCCAAAATCCTGAAAATTTTCCGCCAGACACATCCTTCTGCTACCTGTGAAGCCACTTTGAAAGGAATTCTAACAGTACCTCTCCTCAGGGGAAAGTCATTCCTAACGCTTTTGTAGGAGGCTTTTCAATCAGGAAACCCTGCACTACAGGTTCAAATAACTGAAATATACAAGAATCTGGATGCACTTGAGACCCTTGGAAAAGTGAACAAGGTACCTCGCAATTACTTTTGCTCCCTGCTGACATATTCGTAGGGTGATGGCTTCCAAGAACTTCTCAAAGCCATTGCTACTGATGCTTCAAACTGGGAGCGCATGAGGGACAAGGAAGCAAAAGAACTTTCGAGGCTTAGAACATCAATTGACAGAGTGGTCGCGCAACAAAAGTACATGGCTGAGCAGATTGACAGGTGGACATAAAGCCTCCTCCATTCTGTTTCTTATCATCCACAGATATCGGCAATATGTAGAGTCCTGCCTGGCAAACTACTACACACAGCAATCAGGCCGCTCCACCACCACCCTCCTTGGCCCATTCAAGGTTTGAAAACCCCGAATAATTACCATACACTCACCGGCTTTTACACAGTACAACTACCTGGCTCTGGTGAAGAAAGGTGTCATTGTGGACTCCGAAATACCAAAGACCGAGTTTGTACTCCCGCCGTTCCGGACATTCAAAATAACCACACTCACAGGCACAAGAGCACAAAGATATTCATAACCTCACCCGAACCGGGCATTTTCGAGGTGGAAGTGCGCCTTCCTGAGGCATCGGACAAACTGGAGGTTCACATTGCGGACTTACTGGACAAGAAGGACAAACGCATCGACAAGTACGAGTACAACCATGTAACACTGGATGTAAACCTCACACTCTCACTGTTCAACTCCCTCTGCACAAGGAGGAGGTGACCAGAATGCCAGTCTATTTAAAAACTTGTACACAACCATACCGAAAAACACTTTTTATGTTCAGAACAAGGGACCGAATCACGGCAATCTCTTCTCAACAGTCAATCCTCCTCTGCTTCCTCAACTCTCCCACGACGACTTCAACAACTACAACAAACCCGGCTTGGAAGCACCCTTTGTACTCCCGTTTTTAGCAGAATTTTGGATGATGGTACCTGTGGTTTTACAGACCGTCATTTGGGGGTTGGAAGTAGTCCCAGATTTTGACAATGTTGGCCATTGGGGGTCTTGACTTCGGGTTGGGGCACAAACAAAGGGACGCGACCTGCATCACGAGGCGGCGGAGAACATCCACATTGTGGGTTCCACCACCGTCCAACGATGGTGAAGGTGGCGACGGAGGGAACGGGGTGATGTCACCTCTGAGAAGGTGCCTGCTCACAATAAGCGGGTTCAGGCCGAGCCGGTATTTGTTGCGATTGTGGGATGCGGTGCTGCTGGTTGTGGTGGGGCTGGTGTAGTCGGTGCACATATATTTGCGGTTGGATGTGATGTGTGTGAATGGTTGATTGAGCGGGTCCATTGTCAGTGAGCAAGTCATTCCTGGAAGAGGAAGCCCCCCGGAGAGTAATATATTCAAAATAGTGAGTTCATAAGTGCGGATGAAAATTTTGGGGTGCGTAATACCAAAGCTCCAAACATCGGCCTTCGTGTCAAAGAACAAGTGTGAAATAACTTCCGGTGCAACGAATTTCAGGTCGGCCAGTGAAAAAGGTGATTCAGGAATTCTTGTCTGGTCAGAGAGGACTGTGCACGATCGGTCAGAGTCCATGATCTGTAGAGCCGTTTTGGTGAGAGAAAAGAGTGGGTTAGAGTAACCTTTGCCCAGGGGCCAGTTCCAGAATCATCCAGAGACAGAACAAGGATGCAACCTGTTATTGTGAGTCAAAGAAAAGAATTGCAAAACAACATACTGGAAGAAATTCTGCCGTGAACAACGGCTGGGTCTCGGGTGTGAAGGCCAAGGCCGTTTATCCCGCCAAGTCCCTGGGCTACATCCCTGAGTATCTTACACCTTAACCTGCTTGGAATCACTTGGTCAAGAACAGAGGTAGTTCCATTCCCTTTTTCAAGGAGTCTAGTGAGTAAGTGCTCCAAAGTAATGTGTTGTGGGAGTCCTTGTCCAAGGATTTCGCTGAATTGTGCGGGGATTACTGTGGCAGCCAGTTCTGTCCCTGAACGATTGTTCAGGGTCTCCAATTCCTTAATAAGATCAGGTGCCATTGCATTCAGTTGGACCTCGCAATTTCCTTCACAGGTAAATACGTGTTTTCCATTTTTCACAGCATCAGAGATGAGATTTCTGTACCACGACTGCCGAGTTGGTGGCAGGACATTTGACCTGGAAGGGTTGAGCCAGGTCTGCGAAGTCAGACCTTTGAGTAAGCAATGAGGGCAAGGGTACGATTCCATCCCGTAGTTAACCACCAACGGAAACAATGGTGACTCAGTTTCCTCAAATCGACAATACCTCAGTTGAATGAGGCGGTGAATAGTGCTCATAATGGCGGTCCACACATTCTGTTGGAATTGTGTACACCGGACGCCCTTGCCTGTTGATCGCAGGCAAATTGTAAGTCTTTCGCCTTTGCATGTAATGAAAAGTGCACCAAGGCCAGGGTTTGAAAAGAAGGCAACATCCCTTGACCAGAACTGTAGGTTCCAGGTTCCCTCTCCAGCGTAATTTGGAACACTTGAAATTACCTTGATGAATAGTTCATGCTGAAATATTTCGAAAAAGATCACTCTCGCATTCAGGTGTTGAGTGATGTAGGCTCTATCATTTGGAGTCTGCCAGAATGCGCGAAAGTACTTGTCCTCTTCGGCAGAATGTGGAGAGTCGAAGGGGGAAAGATGTACTGAACAGAGGGGACTTCCAATGATGATTCCAAAGTCACACAGGATCGTTTCCAGAGCTGGACCCGTTTCAGAGCTGAACACAAACTTCGGGGTTGCTATGTTTGGCTGGGAAAGCGAACATATGTTGGCAAGGAGACGAACCAAAAAGGAATGAGGATCCACAATGACCAACTCGGCAAGGCCTGGAGTTGCGGCAGCACCAGGGTGGTTGGGTGACTGCAAATAGAAGGGATACCTGAAGTGGATGATGGTGCCAATTTCAGCCAAGAAGTGTGCACACTCCTCTGTTTTCAGTGTTGTTCCTGTTGCCACACCACACTTCCAGGCCAGTTGGACAAACTGTGTCCAGGAAAGTGTGGAAATCCCCCCTTTCTCTCTTGATTTTGTGAGTTCCTTGTTCAGAACAACCCAACTTTGGGGAACAGAGTAGCTAGGCAAATCACTTTCCAGGTGAGACAAAAGCATCTCCACACCTTTGGAACTATGCCGTGTCCTAATTGGCGGGCCTTTGCACTTCCACCCTTGTCCATCACTGAGTTGCAACAGGAAGACCACTGGAATGTTTTCATACTTGAAGATTGGCTCCAGATGAGAAGAGAGTGCACTAAATGGGCCCTGAACTGTTGGCCCAACAACAGGGACACCCTCCATGTGAGTTCCAACAGGGATGATGGTTCTCCTTTTTTTGTCACCCCTGCTTCTTGCAACTGAGAGTTCATTCAACCAATAATACAGCCGAGGGTTCTTAAAACTTTCAGATAGATGCCTAGTGTCACGAACCTCAAATACAAGGATGAATATTGACCGACTGAGGAGGAACCATGGGTGAAATGGTTCCAGAGATTCCCCTCCTGTGATATTCTGTGAGTTTATTGAGTAAAAAGGAGTGTCCACACACCAAGGTCCCACACAGTCCAACTCCTGGCGTTGCCACTGAAGCTCACATTGTTATACACAGCAAGGCCTGTGGGAACGTGCCTTATGAAGAGTAATTTGTTCTTGCTCTTCATCATGCACTTCAGCAGTGTTGTTTTCCCAGCACCAGCGTCACCAACAAACACAAGTTTGTGTGTTTCTATCTTCACGCAATTTCTCCTTTGCTCCACTTCATGGAGAATCATACTCTCTGGACCTTTCCCCCAGATCACATTTGGCATTTCAGCCAGCCATTCAGGAATCTTGGTTATCTTGTTGTGTGACAGGTTCAGTGTCCTGAATGACAATCCCCTCAACTCTTCTGGAATTGAGTCCAATGGCAAGTTGGAAAGGTCAATATCTTCAAACTGGGTGAGGGAGTGAGCACGGCACACAACACCAACAGCAGCCCAGTTCTTTGCTATAAGCCACGTCCTCAGTGCCATTCCTGCGGTGAGTGTTGGGAAGTCTCTGTGATACTTGTGCACTAAATTCATGATCATGTGAGCTTCTGTGACAGTGGCGGAATTGATGTTCATCATCACTGGTGAACTCATCGGTTGCAGGTCTGTTGGTTTGGTAGTCTGAATTACATCTTCTTGCATTTCTGGTGGATATTTGCGCAGTGAGAGTGTTTGTTTTGAGGCTTCTGATATCAGTGACAGTAGAGAGCCTAAACTTGACCCACTATTTGATGGTGTCCACTTCACTATCTTGAATGCAGAAAACTGGAAAGATTGCTTAGGAAAAAGACCAGATAAAAAGTTCTCACATACCACAAAAGCGATCTCAATAGCCGTGAGTGTGTGAAGTAACTTCTCTCCGGCTACCTCTTCCTCAGCACTGAGGTTGATCATGACAACAGGGACAACTTCAACAACTTCCCTTCCCAGCATCTTGGACAGTATATCACGCGGAGCTGGATCCTCAACAGTGTATAACACCAGCACCACTCTTTTGCAGGACCTATTGTATGTATACCGTACATTAGAAACAGTAAAACGAAAGCACCAGCACCCAAAACACAAACAAGCACACAAAAAAGGAAAGTGGAGAGTACTCAGAGTAATCAATCGAGTAGATTTCATCAAGCCGGCTACTCTTGCGGTGGAAAATATACCCAGCCAATTTCGTTCCTCCTTTTCTTTTTGCTTTGTCTTGCGTCGTGGTCTCCCATAATGTAAGTTTGGAGCACGCCTGAATATTGTGGTCTTCGGCGGTACCCCATGGGGTCGGCGTTGTGTCCCCGGCGCAATCGCCATCACCATCACCAACCCCCGCGGTCCGTGTCCATGTGACAGTTATGTCTCTAAAATAAGTGAAGAGTTCGGTTGCTCTGTAGCCACACGTTCGTGCGAGGAACTTGAAAAGAGTCTCTTTGTGTTTGTTATCTCCAATCACATAGCATCTTATCGGGTCCGGGGGCTTTCCCCCAGCGTCGTCGCCGTTCATTTTCGTTCGGGCATCGAGAAACTTTGAAGGAATTTTCCTCCTTCTTCAGAAAAGGGAAGACGGAGGACAACTTGCGGCGTTGTGCCAAGGAGGCTCTCTTAGCTCTTCTGGAGCTCTGTCTCCAGAGGAAATTGCTGTTCCGAGAATGTCAACAATCAATTTTGGGAATGGGGCTGGGCGGATCTACACAATTGCAGGTGGATCCCAATGGCGCGGACGTGGACGTGGACGTGGACGACTTACGCTGGCCATCGCAGCGCCCAATCTTCTCTGCTGTGCAGCACGGCTCCGACACGTCGTGGGAAACAAAGATAAAGTTATGGGACGAAAGTAGCCGTATCATCGAGGGTATAATCGAGCAGGGTGATGACGCCGTCACACGTGACACCACCACCGCAAATAGAACAACAAAGAGAGTGACTGCGGCGACGATGATGCCCAACCCTAGAAGCATGAGGGTGTATCTGGAGAAGATGAGGACCGACAAGAACAGCGACTACCGCGCACTTACGGGACACTACTGGTCGTCTTGGTACGCGCCCTCGACGCGCGGAAACAACCGAATTTACTCCGGCAGAATGGGCCAGTTAATGCAGGACATCCCGGAGGAGGAACTGCCGGCAATCGCCGCCGACGATGATGTAATTAATGATGGGAAGCAGAGGGAGAAGCTCGAGGGTGTGATGAAGGGGTTCTGCATGAAGAGGCCTGCTGTTCCGGCAACCCAGAGGTACAGCTATTACATTCACATTCCCTCATCCAATAACCACCCCGTATAATCGCATAATAATCTAGCACTAGGATCATGCAATTTCATGTCCCAGCAGTCTGCATCTTTCCTGTGTGGTGTTCACCCCCGTGCGGGGAAGGACAGCCCTCTTTCCGTTCTTGGAATTGATGTCTTGAGGCACATCTTGATGCTATTTGGACGATTTAAGTGCCCTGAGTCGGATGGAATGCATAGAGAGCCGATCCACACGGACTTTGAAAGATCTTTTGACATGTATTACAACAAAATGCTACCCTCAACCAAATTTGCACTGTGTGCGTATGGGAACTTTGATGCTGATGCGGACAAATCCGACAACGCACTTCACGCCCGTATGCATTCAAAACTGGCACCAACCCAAATCCACTAACCTCCAATCTGATAAGTCATTTATGCATACTCTATTGTTTATGAATGCGGACCGTGGATATCTCTGGACGATTTTGTCACTGTTGTTGGTTTGTCAACCTATCCATTTTCTTTCTTATTGTTGTAACAGAAGCTGGTAATGTTGGAACCCTTCGGTGTTTTGCATTTCTGAAGAGCGGGGCGTATGCACGCACTCCTCAAGAGAGATTCATTGCCATCAGACTGCATGAGACACTCTTTGGCGTTCTATCATATTGCGAGGAGTCGAAGGTTTGTGAATTCACAAAAGAAACATTTGAGTCCTTATCTTATCTTCATCGCAGTTCCTGAAGTGTTTCACTGGGGATGGCCTTGTATTGCTGGCCAATGGCTCCCAGAAGTGTGCGCAATGTTCTCTCTCTTCCGGAATTGTATTGCTCACAACACAACAAGGTTTGCACGAGATATACAAATTGGGGATTGCGTCAAGACGGAATCCGGAATTAAACGGGTCTGCCGCGTTGAAAGAAAAACAGTCAATGCGGAGATTCCAATGTCCACTGTCTTTGGTGTTTGGTTGACACCCGGTCACCCGGTTTTCATGGTATAATACATTTCCTTTTCCCGAATTCACTCACCTGTTCATATTGTATTATTTTATTTTCATATTTTTTCGTAAAAACAAAAGAATGGAACTTGGACGCACCCTTTTGAAATCGCACCAGTAACAACGATTTTTGTGACAGACCTGTTCAACTTTGAACTTTCAGGGGGACCACTTTCACGTGACCACTCTGTGTGGATCAACGGACTCCTTGTATGTGCTGATCGTGATTCTAAGTTCTCACAAAACCCGGAACACACAAACACAGGTGTGCACACTTGGGAAGGACTGTGGGAATCGGATTGTGGGAGGGTGGCCAAGGGCTGATGACATGGCAGGCACTGGTTACTGGAGAAACGGTGAATCAAATTGGTCCCGCTCTTTATCTTCGCTGCTCTCTAATTGACTTATCTGTTTCTTTTTCGTTTCATTTATTGACAATAATGATTGGCAGTATTACTGCATGCGGGGATGCAAACTTGGAACTATCTGGCCAATTTCTACTTTATCAGGGTTTATTTATTCTCTCTGTTTGTGTAATGTTATTTGCACGCTGCACGGCTTCTCCTGGCATTGGTCATAGACGAGGTATGTAAAGAATCTGCTTTGCATTGATTGGTTCTGTCTGTGCCAATATCTGGAAACATCCTCGCAGCTATGAAGATTATGGTCCAATGGTAACCTTGGAAAGAAGCTCATGATTTCCCGTTTTACAAGTGTGGGTAACTGTTTCAGAGTTAGGTCAAAAATGCATCTCTCTTCCAAACCTCTTTCCAGAGTGCAGAGACACTGAAAATACACATCGCCACCCTCCTTTCTGTTACCGATTGAGAATTACATGTTTTTCCAGAGTATTCTAGATCAAGAGCCAGAGCCCGCACAGCATTCTCAGCATTTAACCTCACCCAAACACCGTGGCATGTAAATGGAAAGCATTGGCACCCCTAGGTCATTACCTGGTGAGATTTATAGACTAAATTTCGGGAATCTCACCTGGGCAGCTTTTACTCTCTCATACCAGCCACTGGGCACACCCATGGTTTCTTTGTTTGACATCTTTGCAACAGAGAACTGATGGCCAGCCTGCCACCACTCCAGTATTGTCTTGGGAATTCCGCAAGCCTTCTTGAGAAGCAAGTCAGCTTTCACATAGTCACCACTCTCCAACGCGTCCCTGACCATGCCAAAGCACGGGCTATTGTCATCACTGAGAGCAGCAGCTATTCCACTACCAGTAGTTGTATGAGAGCGAACAACCGGCCCCCTACCACCAACACCAGTACCTCCATCATCCACATCGGCATCAGTAGTACCAACCACACTCAGCTCAGTCAAAGGTGCAGCACCCTGCGTAGTATCTGTAGTAGTCCCCGATTTTGTTTCGGTCTGTGGGCTGTGAGTGTGGGGATCATCAGGGTGAAACACAGCATCGGCACAGTAGTGTCCCACTCGGTTGGTGACCCTGATGGCGATTCCGTGGGTTACGACGGTTGTGATACCGGCGTAGAAGTGGCCTGTGGGTGTGGGCCTGTAGTACAGGCACAGGTTGACTGGTTGGCCTACAAGCAGTTGCCTCAGGGTGTCCTGTGCCCTCTGTGTGTCTACCCACTGTATTTCGCAATCCATCAGTGTTATTACTCACTTGCAAGTTATGTGGTTCTTTGCTGTGTTCTGTGAAACCTGCACCACCAAAGATGCTACAAAGTGCAGGGACAAAGTATTTTCAATTACACATACGGAACATGAGATAACGCCAAAGCAGGGAAAAAAAAATAACTTATACCAAATTAGCATTATTCCAATTTCTGGGTACAACGGGCGGGTTCTCGGCAGAATAACCAAGAGTTAGGCACAGGACAACACGCTCGTTCATTGGTATTTCAAATGCCTGGTATTTGTGAGCGATGATGAGGGTTATTTATGTTTACCGCTTTGAGAATGTCCTTATTGATTGCGAGAACGATACCAATTGGACAAGTACTGAGACCACAACCATAGGCCTCAATCATCATGTCTGGAACGAATAAGAGAACTACTAAAGTTTTTGGGAACGTATACTTTGTGCGGCCATCCCCGCGTCAATTTCAACTGGAAGTTTAACTTTCATCTGATGCTCCTTTTCTGCCATGAAGTGAGCCTTTGCCCAATCCCGAAATAAGTAATGATTTTACCAGGAACAATAGTCACAGCAATGGCGACAGGTGCATCATACCAGCAAGACTTAGTCTTGAACTCCGGGATGGCATTTCCAACTGCAGAGGCCACATCCCGAAGCTTTTCGGGATTTGTCTAAGTAAAGTTAAGACTCTAGCGGAAAAAAAGACTTTAAGGTTACCTGAGCATAAAAGTGCAAAGGCTGTGCCCCCATCCCAGTGGGACCCCAGTTGGCAGCGTTAAGAACTCTTTCAAGAATGTCACGGGGAACTTTTTCGGATGTGTATTTCCTCCAAGGGTATTAAAAATAAACAACAAACACATTGGTGACTTACCTAACAGAACGTCGGTTAGCAATGGCTGATTCAATTGAAGTAACTTCGAATACTTCCTGTCGGAAATTCTTCATATCAACCTTACTTATGTTAAAAAAAAAGCATAAAAAATAGTGATGTGTATCTACTCTTGTAATTCTATCGAAATGAAGCTGCAACACAACTAAGATTGGGTCTTCAGCATTGGCATAGCCATACTACGATAGAGTAAGTTTTGAGTGAAGTGTTACTTGCCCTACAGCTCGCATGCCGTCGTTCCAGGCAAGCATTTTGGAACGCGGATCGTCGAGAATAGCACATCGGGCCTGAACCTGTAGAAAATAGTTGTTGTTGGGAGAACAGACCTTTCAGAATCCCAAACCTCACAATAGAAAGGAGCCAGCATATCCGTCCTGCCCACAAGCAGGGACACATCAGCACAGGCGGTAATTTGAGCCAATTTCTTGGAACCTTTGCGAGTTACAAAGTAGAACCCCAGGGCGTCGTTGTGCAGAAGCATCATCGGTCGGGAGTCAATTCCAGCACCTTACAAAGCATTATAACTTGAAACTGCCACGACATAAAAAAAAATTTGATTGACACATACCGTCGTGAGTGCTGAAAACAGCGACAGGGTTATCGGCCATTGCCGCACGTACGTGCTCCTATAACAAATCTCAACATGTTAAACGACACAAACGGAGGGAGGAGCAGATCTCGTGTACCATCGCGGGGTTGTTTCTTGTTCCTTTTTTTTTTCTTTTACGATAACTTGCTCTGTCTCCCGGTTCTGGTGGGGAAGTAGCTTTTTCACTCTGAATCATTCTTTGTCCTTGTTACCTGGGAACTGAGAGGAAATCGTCAACAGAGCGTATGTGCCGACAATTAACGTTGGCGGCCTTTATGGCTGCGCCAAACAACTTATGTAGGTTGGTGTTGTTGTTTTCTCTTTTTATTAGGCCGGTTATTCTTCATTAAAGTTGTGGTGGGTTTAGGCTGTATCCTTGGTGGTACGGAATTATGAGTCAACAGCCTTCTGCTAAAACCTCTTCACAGCGTAACTGGAAAAATGTAAGGGAAAAAAAATGGGAAACGACGAAAGCACGCGAGGGGCGGCGTCCCGACCGCGGCGCCCGATCACGCCGCCGTTACGGGTGTCGGCAACGGACCGTTGCTGCCTCTGCTTCGCCCCACGTGTTGCCCCGTATGCCGTCGTCGCCGAGCTCCTGCTCCGCTCCTGCGGCGTCCCCTTGATCCACAGGCACATCGTTCAACCCCCACCCCCTTCTTCTTCTTCTTCTTCTTCGGATGCTTCTTGTTCTTGTGCCTCCGGCCTACAACCTCCAGGAGGTGGGGACTTCGACTTTGCCATCGCCGTCGTTGCACCTGGCGACCAGGCCACGTACGACTGCGCCAGATCTGCGATCTCGTCCAAGCACCCCCTGTCGCCGCCGCCGCGGCCCTCGTCGTCCGCCCCCTCCCTCCCCACCACCACCACCACCACCACAATCCCCCTCGTGGTTACTGTTGTTTCTGTGGACAGCGACGGCCACGGTTGCGTCATAGACCCCGGGTGCGTGACACAGGCCGGCTTTTGCCCAGTGACCGTCGTGGACCTCATGTCTGCCCAGACGCACGCGCTTTTGATGTACGGCCCGCTGAGCCGGCTGGCCGCGGTGACGCCGGATCCCGCGGGCCTCGACTCCATGCACCCCCTGGAGCTTTCATCGCGGGGATATGTAACGATGCCCGGCAGCTCCGACCTGCACAGGGGGGTCCCCGCCTGGTTCATTGCGTTCCTGACTCGCGCTCTGCGCAGAGCACTCCCTCCTGGGAAGCAGGGCGCCGCCGTGGTGCAGTATCTCACGCCCACGCGCCGCGGTACAGACGAGAAGGGAGACCTGCCGCACATTGGTACGGTGCTTGGCTCCAATGGGGCCCCACTTCCGCGCGACTCGGTGAACTTCGAGGAGTTGGGACTGGCGTGGATCCCTGCACTTGACAAGGAGGCAATTCTGGTGAGTGACACGTACTTTCAGTACGAAAAGGTCCGGGATATGTTTCTTGATATAGTTGAGGCTTTTTATGTGTCCCTTGCTCTGGGTCTCAAAGATGGCAAGGGTGCAATTCTCCAAAGCCCGGCTTCTTTGAATGTTACCACACCTGGAACTACCCCTCCACTTGAAACTCCCAAGCCAGCAAATTTACCCCCAAAACCACCAGCATCTAACCAGCCCCTTGTAAGCTCAACTCAAATGCCCACAGAATTTCAATCAGAAACCATACCTACCAACCCCCTTCCAGCATCAGTTCAAACTGCACCAGACTCGCCAACACCACTATCCCCGAAGCCAAAAGGAACCACCCCAGTGGATTTGACCTCTAAATCAGATAACATTGTGACACACTCTTCAACAAACACAGAAGCAGAAGCATTCTCAGCGAATGCACTACACGTTTCATCAACTATGACATCACAACTACCAGCATTTTCTCTTTCAACAGCCAACGTGGATCAAGTGTGCTTGTGGCTTGGATCTGTTGGTATTGATGATGATTGCCTCAAGGTTATCAGATCAAACAAGTTACGTGGGAGGACACTTGCCAATTACACAGTGCAGCAACTGTGTAGCCTTGGGATTGTTGTTGGTGATGCAGAAATCATTGTAGAAGAGGTTCGATCTCATCTTGCCAGCCAGCAGCAGCGGCGACCACGATGCTCTGTTTCATCACAGTTTTGTTCACCAAACATCCCTTTGTTTTTATTAAGCACTAACTTCACCCACTGAAAACCAACTATAGTCGGTCAATGCTGATAAAGGACTTGCAGGCACAAGTTGAAACATTGCAACAGCAATTAAATGCAGGTACCAGCATTTCTTTTCAAACTTCTATCATAACGCCATGGCAGGATCCCCAACTCTTTTTAGTCCCGAGCTGAATTACAAATGCTTTGCATTTGTTATAGGAAATGAATCATATGGTCAGTCTACCCTCAAGAATGCCGTCAGCGACGCAGAAACGATTTCCCTTGTTGGCTATACCCTCTTTTGTTCTCCATATATTACTCTCATTTTTTTCCCCCACTTTCATTTTTTTACCAGTTCTTGAGGACCACATGCAAGTTTGAAGTTGTGTGCCACGTTAACATCTCAAACATCCAGGATTTCGCTAGCAAATTGGAACAGTTCAAAGCAACCTTGAAGGAGCAACAGAAGGCAAGAAACAAGGTCCCAGCATTTTCATTTTTTTCCCAACGCCAACAGCAAATTGCAGGTCGCAAGCATATTTTACTTCGCAGGGCACGGCAGGCAAATAAAAGGGCACAACTTCCTTCTCATGACATCAGATGAGACAGCTTTCACTGAAACCAACTTTGACGTAATCAAGTACAAGGCACCAATGCTTGGGATTGTGTTAGATGAAATCAAGAAGCACTCCGACCTCACCATTGGGATCCTTGATGCCTGCCGGGAGTCTGATCATGATGATCGGGATGAGTTCAGGGTATTAATTTATATTTCTTTTTGTTTTGCACCCCAAACCAAGAAGCACAGCAAACAATACTTACCAATACATCCCTCTCTGGTACTAATTCAACACCTTATTTCATAACCCCAGACACGTGGATTTAGCTCCACGCGGTCATCATCGATGACTAAAGAAGATTTTCCAGCAGGGTGCATTGTAATTTACCCAACAAGCCCAGGTTGGTTGATTTTCCTCCATTCTTTCTCCATTTTAACTACGCACACAGGAAAGACAACACTGGATGCATGCAAGTTGCCGAACCACAAGAACAACGGATTCTTTACTGGCTGTTTCCTTGAAGGTGTATATATTCAAAAAAACCAAAAAATAACAAAACAAACAGTGGCAGAGAAGGCACACCCAGGCACACCATTTGGGGACATTGTCGATGACACCATTTTGATGGTGCAATCACTGTCCAATGGCGAACAGTCCCCTTGGCTATCAAAGAGCGTCGGTGCCCGTTTCGCCCTATTCTAAGTTCAAGGCTGTATTCAATGTACATGTACTTGGAAATGAGAAAAAGCGGTCTTTTCTTTGTATGCTATTACATCATTGGGTGGGTCAACCGAACAGGGAGAGAAGAGGAGGGAGCTGTGGGTTGCTTACGAACTGGTACCTTACCTCCCTGCAACACATTTGCACAGTGGGAAAAATTGGAAGCCTAGTCACCAGACGCTCGAACGTGACCAGTGGCTTGAGGTTCCTGAAGACTCTCACAGTGCCATGCTGCATGCCTCTGTGAAATCGAATCAGGAATGAGAACTGATCTCCTGCAACTGCAATTCTTTGGTCATTCGGGATGTGTCGCGAGAGGACACCTTGGCATCTTCCCTCCAGTTCAGCTGCTCCCATGCTCAAACCAAATGAACAGGGGCCTTTGCGTTTGTCAGTGCAATATGTGATTGGGTAACAGTCAAGGGAACTTGGTTGTGAAATTGACAAGATTGAAGATGAGGCACCAATCCCTTCCTTTTGAGTGATGTGAGTGAGAAAAAAAAGGAAAAATGAAAACCTGACAAGAAAACCTTGCAGGACAAAGCAGAAGGTTAAATGCCCAATAAACATAGTAACTACCACCACATGAGAGGCTCTGAAGTGATGGGTTCAGCCACGCCACCCTTCCCCCCACAGAACTCCCACACATTCCTGTGACTCCATCAGGCTGCACCCACACCACAGTGTCACTCCCATCAACAGATACCCCCCTTCCACTTGTGCTCCATTGGTCTGCCTCTGGTACAGGGTAAACAACAATTTGTCCTGTCAACAAAGTAAGTCGAATGAACGAGGTACACACACAACACACACAACACACAACACACACACACAACACACACACAACACACACACAACACACACACACAACACACACACACAACACACACAACACACCAGTTTTCCAAGTTTGAGGCGAACCACGCCCCCGAGTCCACAGAATCGTCGACGACCGAGACAGTAGGGGTGGAATCTGACTGCCCCGTCATATTAGCCGTGGCCGCATGTTGTCGCAGACGCACGCCTTGCAGGGCTTCTTGCATTGCTTTGACGGTTGGTTTTCGTTGGGTCGTTCACTGAACCAGCAGGATTACGAGAAATGATTGGGATGGAGGAAGCTGGCGCAGTGAGAGAGAAACACTGGCGAGGCACTTTCGGGATTGAGTAACTGCCCAGTCCGTGACTGGAGTTTGATCTTGGATCGCTTCTCGAAACATCTTCCAAACAAACCCGTCGGTTGCAGTTGGTTGATGTCTACCGAAACGCCAGTGGCGCCCACAATGGCTAGTGCGACCGCGGCTGCCCCTACGACCACCACCACCACTACTTCGACTGCTTCTGCTTCGGCGGCAGCTCCCCCTGTGACTGTGGCCAAGTTGTCTCCCCCTGAGACTGGGTTCTCCACAAATATAGAGGCTGCCAACTATTGGATAGAAATTTGCCGTCCTGTAACTTCTTCTTGTCGTCGTTATTATAAGTTTTTTTTTTTTCATGATATTTGTTGTTATTGCTGTTGGTCGAATAGGTTGCGGATTTGATATGGTTGTCCAGACTGGATGAAGCTGATGCAGCATTGGCGGATGTTGTGAAGGAGCATATATACCCTGGGTCGTTGCATGTGTTGAGCGGATTTTGGAGAAGCATATTGACTGAGAGCGCTCTTGAAAGATCAAGGGCGCTTGCAAGGATAGGTTTATACCCTGGAGTGTAGTACTGTACTCTTATTTGTGCTACAAGAAAAACTGGAGGATATGGTGAAGCCTAACTGCGTGGGGTATAAGCGTAGCCTTGTTAAACACGGCGCTGCCAAGTTGTATCGAATTGCAACAACCGGACACTCAGGCACTACATACACACCCGCTCAGTGGGATGAAATGTTTGTCCAAACTGTTTCCATGATGATAATGGGGATGGTGCGTTGCACCCCTTTTTTACAATCCACAAATAATTCTATTAGTTACTCTTAGGGAAAGCTCTGTTGCACTACTATGACAGGTCATACGCAAATGCCCCTTTTCTTTTACGTAAATCGTGGAAGGTGATTTTGTGACTTTATATCTTTATCATAACCTTGATCAAGTGGCTCTATCGTGCTCAGTACCTGAAAGACTTTTTGATGGCTGATCCAGTTGGAAAAACTTATGTGATCCCGGAAATGGGAGGTGATATTGCCTTTGGCGTTGGCATCTTCCACTTGGTCAGTAGCTGCTTGGTTTTTCTTGCAAGAAGTTTCCTCACACCATTCAGATCATGACAGCTATTCCCCCAACATTCATGTGGTTCTTGCAACTCATGGGATTTGAAGCTGACCTTCCCCTCGCCCTTGCTGAGTTGGATGAGGCATGGCAAAGTGGTGCCTCCTTTGGAAGTGGTGGTGCAATGTTACTCAGTTGGGTTTATACTATGTTACTGAAAGATCCAGAAAAGGCCAGATCGATTTTGCACGCAGTCTCTGCTAGAAAAGCCCGAAGCCCATTGTTGTGTTACACTGAAGGTTTATTCTGCATCTTCTTACGAAAATGAGGTCATTAGACTGATAACAACTTCCAGGGTATCAAACAATGCTTGCTGGTGACATTGAGACCTCAAGAGCCTGTTTTAGGGAATCTAGGGCTTTATTTTCCCCCGAGTTTGACTTTATGAGGAAATCCTGTACATACTTTGAAGGAGCCACGTACTATGTTCATAACGACTGGGAAAGGGTATCATCAAAACAACCCATTTTTATTTGCTCACTTACATTTTTGAAGGCAATTCCCTGTATTGAGGAATATTTAGCCACAGAAAGTACCATGTACCGCTGTCATGGATTCTACAAACTGGCAATATGCAAATGGTGCACTGGTATGGTGATCAACCTCGTTTCTACATGCTAGATTCAACTCCACAAAGGCCAACGCGATCAAGTTGCTGATATTCTAGCTAGAGGAAAAGCGTGTGCAAAGGAACATTATGAGCATGACGATTTCACTGTTATGATGGCCAATAAATTTGTGTCAAATGGGAACGCCTTCACCGATTTTGATATTTATCTTGAGAGGTTAAACAACTTCTTGGATGGTCACTACTACCAGGTTCTTATTCTTCTCAAAAAAAAATTAAACAATTAAAATTCCATTTGAACACTCTACACCAGGAAGCATTTGAAGAGTGTGGCCGGTACAAAATATACATTTCTGGCACTCCTGGCCCAGAACCCCTGTGGCTTCTTGAAGCCTGGTATAATCTCTCCCTCCTTTTTCCATCCTCTTATCACTTCATACTTTGTCTTTTTAAAAAAACCCAATTTACCTTTTCGCGTTTCAATTCAACTCTCGCTGAACCAATACATACAACAGGTTACACTTCTGGCTTGGGTGCTCACTCGCGGGGCTCCGCGGGCGCGACGACGAGGCGCTGCTGGAGTTCACTAAAGTGGTTGGGACCGAGCCGCAGCTAAAGGCACTGTTCTTTGACTACCAGATAGTCGCGTACTCCCTGGTCGAGATGGGAGAGATGGCGCTGAGGACCAACCACCTCAAGGAGGCCACCGAGTACTTTGGCCAGGCCCGCAGCAAGTCGAACTACATGTTCAGCAAGTATATCGACTACAGGATCAAGAGCGGGAACTACTTCATCTACGCGTCCAAGGCCAACGCCGTGGTATCTGCGATGAAGGCCTCGTCTATTTCTGGCTCAGCATCAGGAACAACAGCGGCGATACCAACAGGAACAGGCACTGAATCTACAGCAGCAACTGCCACTGGAACTTCACCACAGAGGGAAAAGAGCTGGCACTCGAGTGTTACACGACGCCTGAAGCTGCTTTAAATGGAACTGGATCGTTTCAGTAAAGTTCTTCCAGAACCATCATGTAAACTTAGGGTTTACACAAAAACTTCTTTTAGTCACATCTTTGTGACACTTTGAAATCTTGACTCTATTTGAACATAACTATCCAAATTCAAAACAACTGTCCCATGACATAGGGTTCATTATTCATTCTAGATGCACCATATCTGCACTTGTGCTTGCCATCAGGTCAGCACTCAACTCATATGAATCCTCGCTGTTAGCAGCTTCTTTCTTGCTGCGAAGGTTCTTGCTGGTGCAGCTGTCTTTGAGCTTGAGAGCTCTCACTCGAGCACAGGCTCGAACTCGAGTCGAATTTCCGCGCGGCATGTGCTGGTGATCACCTTCACACTTTGATTTGTTGCGGTTGTGGGTGTCGTTGTTCAGTTTCGCACCTCCACCATAACACCAATCCAAAGCTAATCTGGTAGCCTCCTGGTTATCAAACGAACCTCGAGAGATCATTCTGTCACGGAATCTGATCAACATATTATTACTGATTAACCAATGGACGAGAGCGATTTTGTAAACAGCATACCGGTAGATCTGCGGTGCACCATTTGCAGCCTGATTATGGTGGATCCTTGTGGGACCCCCTGTCAACAC
Organism: Pelomyxa schiedti; assembly: GCA_020536535.1. Lineage (NCBI taxonomy): Eukaryota > Evosea > Pelobiontida > Pelomyxidae > Pelomyxa > Pelomyxa schiedti. The sequence goes on along the minus strand of JAHLWZ010000979.1, from coordinate 1,672 downwards.
CTTTTCTGTGTGTTTTATCTTGTCTTAATTGTGGGTCATTGCCTTTTTTTTTTTAGAAACTTGCGTGCCTTGCTTATGTGTTACTTTTTCGGTTCATGTTTTTACCCTGGGAATAAACATTTGACAAAAAGGTAAACAGTGCATTTTGCAATGTTTGTCTAGGAAGAGCGAGTGTCCTATTGATAGGTTACCATTGACGGTTGAACAAGTGAAGCCAAATCCCCTTGCTGTATCTCTACTTGAAAACGCACAGGTACTTTTTTCCTCTTGGAGCGATTTTATTCTGTATTGGAAGTGAACTCTTGGAAGGTATTTTGTGCCCAGAAGCAACGTGGGTGTACTTGGACTGGCACATTGGCATCACGGAAAGCGCATGTGAAGGTATCTGCTTTCACCGACCGAGCCTCTTCTTAAGTTTTCCTTAGGTTTGCCAATTCATTCCCGTCGAGTGCACGATACCTAATTGTGGAAAAGTATTTGACACTCGGCAAGGACTTGAACGGCACATGGTGGCTGATGCACTAGAGCACGTACGATTACTAGATGAGGAGAATAAGGATCTGCGTGACCAAGTTGGTGTGCTTGCGGGAAATTCCAACTGTACTTAACATTGGTTTCCAGCCCCAATCAAGGGTTTCAAGAGACCCAACTACACTCAATTACTCAAAACTTGCACTGGAAAAACATCTTTTTTCATGGTCATGAGGTGTTCACTGTGCTCCTATATTCATGTGCCTTCTTGTACAGCAGCTACGTGCTATGACAAGCCTTTCTTGTTTTACCCAAAGACAACGCCCACAAAGATCCCTGTTGCACGTGATAACCAGCCCTCCACTTCTGGTCAATGTGTCAAATGTGGACTCTGCCAAGTTATTCCAACATTCTTGTGCCCCACTCCACATTGTTGCACTTCGGTCGAAATCCTGTGGTGGCGTGTGCATGCTGAGGAATATGAATTTCTAAGCAAAGAGACCGCTGACACAATTAGAATTCACATGAGCCCTCCGCACACTATCATGTCCACAATCCTTGTGCAGTGCACTGACTGTGGTTCTGTCTCGTTCCCTGGTCAGTGTTCGACCAATCCTGCCTATGGAAATTCTCTTTGTAGGCGTGTATCGCTTACAGATCTCTCTCTAAACAACGAGGGTGTTGCCACACACTGGGACTCATGGCAGGTCACTCACATGGAACATTGTCCAGCCCCCGCTAACAGCACACCTTTTGTTCCGGTTCCTGTGATACTTTGCGCACCCCAGCTTCTTCGCTTGCAGACTGGCCTGAGAGAACTTTATGGAACATTACCAGGAGGTAATTTCTTGTTAGAAAATCATTCTCTAACCTAACAAAGAGGCACCGCCATCTCTGACTGCTTCTTTACCCGCAATGTCTAACGGATTTCCAACCCCAACAAGGCCAATGTCGATATCAGTGCTTCCAGAACTGGTAAAAACCAAACAACCTGTGCTGAACTCCACTTTATGATCTGTTGTTCACAGGAACTTCCTGAAGGATGGCAAGAAGCTGTGGATGCCAAGGGAAGGATATACTATTTTAACCGGACTACTAAACAAACTCAGTGGGCAAAACCAGGTGGGATTGGTTCTACAAACTTTGTCCACTGAATAATTTCCAGGTAAAAAAAATTGAAAAATTGAAAACAAAGAAGACA
>JAHLWZ010000978.1:0-34279 GCA_020536535.1 Pelomyxa schiedti | reverse complement strand
AGTGTAGCAACAAGTTGTAAGAGGTCAGTTCCAACAGTAGTGCTCAGACCCTCTCTATGCATAGCATGTGTGCGTTGCATGGCCCTCAAGTCCTGCAAGTGTGAAAACAAAACAAAAAAAAATAGTTTGGTAAACCTCTTCTAGTCGGTTCTCGTTAGCGCGGGCGACAAACAGCCGCTCTATATCAAGCAGCATTTCCATGATTATCCTTGGTATGTCGTTTACGACGTGGTCTCCTTTGCCACGGGCCGCAGACCTGGTAGCCATATGGTCTTTATTGAGTATGTTGTCGACCAACAATTTCTTGCTTGTGGAAGCCGAAAAAGTTGGATTGTGGTTGGCGGTGCCAAGTTGTCAGACTTTCAGGATTGGTTTGCCAAGACTTTACTCTCTGTCCAAGTTCCTTCTCTTCGTCATTTCATGAGTGCGTCGTGACAAATGCAAGCGGTTTGTGTAGAAGCCAGTGTTTCACTAAGTGAAACAAAAACTTTCTCTGTCATGTAAGCTGACTGAGAAGTCGGATTATACGTCACTTGAACAAAGTACTCGAAGGTGTTGCGCAACACTTGAACCCAGAGAGCAAAGTTTGTTTTTTCGCCAGTAGGTCATCACCATTCGTTGAATGAGCACCCCGCCGGCTGATAGATCACTTGTTGTGCCGGGCACATCCCTCGTGTCGTGGCAGGCCAGGTGCCCTTTTGTTTTTGTTTAGTGTTATAATGATCTATCTCCGTTGTCTTCTTTTTAGAAAACCAGAAGCACACTCTGCTGCCCAGGAAGCACTGGAATCTGTAATTGGAATTCCGCCATATGCGGCGAGGCCATTGGCGGATGACATCAAGGCGGTTGTGATGTGCCCCCCTGATATTGACATTTTGTCGTGGCAATACGAGCAATTGAGGTTTTTCATATAGGCATACACCCCCACTCCACTCATTGGCTGCAAACAAAACAAAATCCAAGCCAATTCTGTAATTCGATCTCATTCACTTTGCCCCTGTTGCCTGTAGGGTCACCATAATTCAATTGAATCATTTGGTGGTAACACTTGGCAATGTGTGTACAGCTACATCTTGCCCACAGATGAAGGCAGACCAATGGCAATTCTATTGTGCGGCGCATGGATCGGCGCCAAAAGATGTATCCTCCCCTCTATATTAGCTTATTGTTCCAATACTAAAACCTCTTTTTTTAAGTGTTGTGCCATGGACTATGCTCTCCATAATCTAGATAGTGCTACAGAAATACTCTGTAACAGGACAAACTATCCAGACCGGTGTGTAAGGCAAAAACTTGCACTAGGGATTCATTGTTCCCAGTGAAAAGATTCCCGATACTATTCATTTGAAAGCAATAGCTAGGCGGATCTACCGGATTTTCGGGCATGCCTTTTACCATCACTTTGAAATCTTCCAAACTTTTGAGGTTTTTCTTCGTGCTCCTTCCTCCAGCTTATTTATCAAACAGAGGGAAACAAGATTGTGTGGCCGATTTACTGCTCTGTGTCAAATGTACGAACTCATCACACCTGCGTCTTATATCATTCCAATCAACAAATTGTCTTTCTAAAAAATTGTATGAAACATTTTTTTTTTAAAGTGATAGTTCTTCCGGATCATGTTCTTCATTGTTTGTACTAGGCTCATCTTTGTGTGTGGGCTCGGTCATTTTTTCACAGGTCGCTCTTTGAATGGATCCAAGACCATGTGCCCTGTCCACTATAATACAGAATATGGCCATGACAAGCGCCACAAAGGTAAGTCCTGCAAGGAGAATCAATCCTCCAAAGTAGCTGTCTGTTTTGTCCTTGATAGCTCCAATAATCATGGGCAACACAGTGCTTTGTAGCATCATGAAGGAGTACGCCAGCTATATCCGGTTACAAGAATTATTGTGGGAGTTGATAGCATACACCCATTCCAACAGCGCCAACAGATTCTGGCAGGCACAAAGGTATGCAAGCCCCTAGAGTCTAAGTACATTGGTTAACGTGGAGGCTAGCAGATACACACAATTGGCCAAAGTGTGTACGTAATCCCAATGAGTGCAAAGGCGACTAAGACATAAGCAACTGATGAGTGTGTTTCTGAGAACGCCAAAATACACAGTGCACCTAGTTGTAGAAAACAGCCTGTGAGAATAGCCGTGAGCCTATGGCCGAATCTGTCTAAAAGGTAGCCAACTGGAACACCAAGCACTAGTGGTACAATAACCATTACTGAAGAATATCTTGCTGCAAGTACGGGTTCAACTTCCCATTTGTCTACAGCAAGGTCAGTAGAAAAAACCTTTGATGAGGTACAATTAGAATTCAGGTGGGCGGGATAGATACCATGAGAGAAACCACTATTCCCAGAGGGACAGATATCGAAAAAAGTAATAGCCAATAACGCAAGGGAAACTTGCGTAAATAGCGGAGACTTCCTTTAGCAGTAGACAATAAAATGCTCTTTATGGAAAAGGTATTGCTATTGCTTTGCCGGCTACTGGTCACTGTTTCAGCACTGGGTCTCTTCAATTTAGACTTGAAAAGAAGGGCTACCACGATACCGTCTCCAAAGGCAAGTACTGCCACAATTGCCGTTACCTGTAAGAGATTAAGGCACATACCTGAGGACAGGAAATGCTTACAATAAAAACAACTGTCAAAGAAGTGTTCTCCGCTATAGTTGGAGAGATATTAAACAAGCAACATGCAGCAATTTGCCCAACGACAAAAAGTACCCCTGTGGCCATTCCCAACCTCAATAACACAGCTATAATTAACTCCAAATGAAAATGTGACATACTCATTACTGCGAAATATCATTGCAGCAGCACGAAATTGTGATGAGAGGAGGGATTCACCCCCCAATCCCAACACAAATCTCGCAAATAAGAACACCTCCACCACCCCTGATGAGGCTGCTTGTATTACAGAAGCCAGACCAATTAAGAATGTTGTGAGTATGATTGCGAACCTCAGATCAAAGCCAAATGGCCCTTTATCTACAAGAACACCCACAGCCACTGGCATAAAAAGGTTCGGGAAGCAATATAAACTGTAGCTCTTGCCCAGTTGCAAAGCCGTCAAATTGTAGTGTGTCTCAAGGAAAGGGTACAATAATCCCGGTGAATCTTACGCCCAGTCAGAAGTCGGAAGAGATCTTTGAGAGAGAGAGCATAATCGAAGTACCGTAATAACTCCACAGCCCAACGGAAGTAAAAGCCAAAATAACCATTTTCGATAACAACAGCGTCCACTTGGCAACCACGTTCACTTTGGGGTGTTCATCGGCATTCGATTGCGTCGCCGGAATTACGTCCAGTTGTACGACGGGGGTCTCGACTCTCGCTTGTTCTGGTTCTTGTTCGCGCATGGTTGTTGAATTGGAAACCCCATTAGAAAAAAGCCGCGGCTAATATCTTTGAAGATCAGTTCCAAGAATGACCCGAGTGTGAGGACTTCTCCTTGCTAGCACAAACAGATCTTGAGAGTGCAACCGAAGATCTATCTCTGAAATACTGGCCGAGTGCTGAAAACCTCCGTCTCCGCTCAGGTCTGTGCGGGACTTCAGGCCGTGCACAGTTCCTTCAGCCCAGTTGATACTGCTAAATTGCTAATTTATTAAACATGAACGACAACGACGACGTAGGTAGGGAAATAGCACCCGAGAGAGCCACACCAACCGGGGAATTATGTCAAAACCACTGTGCCGAAGGGGTTACGCCGGCGCGCGAAACTACGGTGGTCGGAACCGACGACCCACTGCCGAACCCCGTACAACCTTTACCGTCACCGTCACCATCACCGGCCTCGACGTCGGCGCCGTGTGTACCTGACGCCCCGGCGCGCGACGAAGCGTCGGTCGTACGGAATGGTGAATCGAACCCAACAGATCGGGGGAGCACCCCAGACAACAAGGAAGAAGAACGGGCCTGCCCTGCCACCACCGAAATTCCGATTTCCCCCTCGGGTCCCGACGACGCACGGACACCGACACCGACGGGCTGCGCATGCGAAACCGGCGGCACCCCGCCTACGGTGCACCAAGAGGAAATCGAGAAACCCCCCTGCCGTTTCGGAAACGAATCGGCATCGGAATCTTCATTGACATCGGAAGCGGCCTCTTCGTCTTCTTCTGCGTCCGCATCTGCGTCTGCCTCTACATTGGAATCGGTGTCAGAATCGACGGCGATGTCCGGCTGTAATGAAAACGATAAATCCACCCAAGGGGAAGTGCAACGGCCTAACGAGCCGGCATCAAAGCCCTTGTATTGTGGACCAACAATCCAATCAGAATCAGTTTCATCACAACCTGAAGTACAAAAAAGTGCTGCAGTACTCACAACCAATCAGAATACAACAGCAAAGGCCGGCACAACACTCCACCAGCTGAATAGTGTGTGGACAGTTTGGTACTCCAACCTCGGCAAGCTCACCACACAACAACAACAGCAACAGCAACAGCAGCAAATGCAACTGCAAATGCAGCAGTATTTCGAGATACCGAATTCACCACAGGTGAGGAGGAAGAACATGTATGAGCAAAACCTCTTGAAATTGGGGGGCTTCTCAACGGTGGAAAGCTTTGCCAAGTATATCTCTGTGGCTATAAATAATACCAATCAATGTGGCTTCCATTAAAACGCAAATCCTAAGGGGATTATTGCATGATATTCATGCAAAAATAGGCACTACATGTACCTGAAAAGACCTTCGGAGCTCCTGAATAACTCCAACTATTTTGCTTTCAAAGGAACTACAAAACCCATGTGGGAGGTACCGTTTATGAACTCAGCAAAGAAATAATCTAAATGAATAAGAATTTCCCACAAGGAGGATGCTTTATCGTAAAAGTTGTCAAGAACTCATCAGAAATAAACTCCTTTTGGGAGGAACTGGTACTTTTTTCCTTATTTCATTCAAAAAAACTCACCTAATTAAGCTTTTTGCAGCAATTGGAGAGCAGCTTGACGACACAGTTGTTGGAGTTGTTTTGAGCATAAGAAAAGCATTCGCAGTGCTAAGTGTATGGGTAACCGGAGAGCATTCTGAAATCCATCCCCAGATCAGGTTTGTACTCCACCATCAAACCTAGTGTAGTAAGGAGTGTAGATTAAGAACTACAACTTTTTACCAGAAAGATTTTTACTCCAAACACAGGGATAAGTTAATGGATTTGTTCCATCTTGCCGGCTCTACTGAGCAAGTACAATACAAGCCACACTGTACGAGCATTCGCGACCAATCCACGTACAGAAACACACGACGCGTATCTTGACAGTGGGAATTCGATTACAGCACTTTTAAACATGGTTATGCGAAAGTGTAACAATGCCAAAACCAAATTCGTTTATCCAGCCAAGTTGCACGGTTTATGCCTGACACAACTTTTTCTCATTTTTGGTGGGTAAAGGGTCTTGTCAAGTTGTCGCCAGAATAAGACGCACTCCCTTGAACGAAGAACGTGAATGCAGATCTCGCTTTGGCCATTTTTATTTAAAAACGAAAACAAATAAAAACCCGAAGGCAGAAGGATACGTCGTGTATTAATGAAGGCGACGCAAAATCAACAGCAAAGAGGAGGCGGTGGAGGAAACACCGGGGGCAATACGACGACATCTACGGGAAGACCAACGTCGTCGGGCCGAGGCAGTTCGGGCGGCGGGGGATCTACGGCGACAACAACCAACAAAGGAGGCGCCGGTGGGGCGCAGCAGTCGACATCGCCAAATTCGAAGACCGGCACGACGCCGCCCCCTGCATCTCCGACTCCGCCTCTGCCGGGATCGGCGACGACAAGTGCGCAGAAAGGCGGCGGCGGCGGCGGCGCTACGGGCAACAAAGGCGGAGGCGGAGGAGTGAGAACGACGCCGATACCTTCCCCGTCTACGACGCCGACGCTTGTGAGCCCCAGGTCGAATTCTTCTACTGGGGGTAATGTGGCACCGAAAGCGGCAACAGCGCCTTCCCAAAGCTCTAGCACAAACGGGAGCATAAGCACAAGCTCTTCATGTTCGTCCTTAAGTGATATTGACAATGGCAGCACGAGTTCTGGGGCGGCCTCGAACCGCCCTCTTTTGTCTGAGGGACACACGAGAGCCCTCACAAACATACTCCTTATGGCCGAACCTCCACAAGTCACCAACAAGCAGCATGCAAACAGCCAGAGCACTCGAGGCAGTTCGCTGGCTGAAATTTTGGTTGCATTCAAGCGTTCCTTTACCAAACGTACAGAGCAACTCACTGCAGCACTTGCCTTATCTGTTGCCCTTCTTACGGCAATAAGACTCCTCCCAAAGCAGCAACCCACAACACAACCACAACCAACACGGCGAAATCAACAAGCATCATCACAGCCGATGTCACCATCTTTATCACTGCTTGTTGGTTTATTCAATGTTCAGCAAGGAACAACGAGAACACCTCTATTACTATTCCACAGGATAACTTCCTTCTATCTGCTTGCTGATTTATCGTATTCGTTCCCTTTGTGCATCTAGGCTCTTAAAATAGTTTCAAAACCTGCAGGAAACCGGAAAATACGCCTCCAGCACAGGCGACAAGTACTTCACCTACTCAGGCTGTAGGACACCCAGGGATGTTTTGGTTTGTCTTGCAAGAAGCCTTCGACCTGTTAGACCAGTCATCACCAGAAAGAACGTTCTTAATTCAGCTTGCATCCAATGTTGTATCTCCTGAGGTGAGCTAATCTTTGATTTCGTGAAATCAAATGGTTTTTTTTTTTTTAGAAAACTCCATCCGAGTATGCTGCCCTGCTTACCGCAACGCCAGTTGCCCAGCAAAACGAGGCAATAGCTGCTATACGTAAAGTCCTACAAGAGCAACAGCCTATGGATGCATTCGGGACCATTTTTAGGCGGATTGGTGTACCTTCACCTCAAATTTTACTGAGAAGGCAAGATCAACCAAGTGAAGAGTAATTTCCCTGAATCTCTGTCATATTCCGATTTTTCACACAGAAGACAATGTATATCACCGAGATCGGGAGGCACACAGCAGCCGCATCCTCTTTCAGACTTCCTTTCTAGTATTACTGTACAAAGTTTTGATCCGAAATTCATACGACCACCTCCAAATCTATTCCCTGTCACTCACGACGAGGTTCGCGGAATTGCATTATCTCCTCTATTTTCACACTACAACTCCACATTGCTAATCTTCTCCTTCAGCTGACATGGCTTGACATTGAGCCACCCGTTGAACTTTTCGCGAATAGATTTATGAGCACACCTCGATTCAACCAAGAAGCAGTTGAACTAGTCACAACGGCTTTTAAGTCAACACTCACTCAACAACAGCTAGAAGTTTTTACCTTCGTACCGACGACAATCCTTATTTAAAAACAGTTGGTTATGTCTGAATTCGATCGAGATGAAAAATTTGTATACCACTGCAACGTAACACCAAAACAACTTCCGATGCTCGTTGATAACAATCCGCTTATTGCCATAGAAGTACTCCTGAAGCTCATGTCATCTTCACAGATAACAGAGTACACCTTCATTTCCTCCTCTCCTTCTAATGAAAACAAGCTACTTCTCCGTTCTCGTTAATATGGACATGTCACTACACTCAATGGAAGTTGTAAACCGTCTTACAACTGCTGTTGAACTCCCGAAAGAGTTTGTGCACTTATACATCAGCAACTGTATCAAAAAGTGTATGAACACACAGGACAAATCCATGCAAAATCGGAGCGTGCGGCTTGTCTGCGTTTTTCTTCAATCCCTCATCAGGAACAGCGTGATCAACTCACATGACTTATTCTTGGAGATACAGCAATTTTGCATCGAGTTCGCCAAGATAAGAGAAGCCACAATGCTCTTCAAAGCCCTGAGGGAGGTGGATTCACCTGGTCCCTCAAGCACATCAACTTCAAACACAACTGTCAATTCCACTCCCTCAATGCCGTGATGTTCTTTCACTGTAGTAAAAATACAACACCCTTTGTCACTGCTTGTGCCTTTTTTTTTACTTGTGCTTGGTTGATGGCCAAGGGGAAAAGGAAAAAGGGACAAAGAACAAGAAAACAAAGTCAAGCGTTGAGAAGAAAACAAGGATTTTTATTCTTGTAAGCTTTTTACTTCTTCTTTTTGGGTTCATCATCACCTCCCTTTTTGACCTTTGGCTTTGTGCCCCACTGTTTCTTGGCCCTGTTCTTGCGCTCCTTGCGCTGTTTGCGTGCAACTTTAGCCTTCTTTGGCTTCTTGGCACCTGCCTGCAGAGTGGTGAATACAACTGAAGGGTATGATAAAGTAGGAAATTGAGGAGGGATTTGTGTGGAAAGGAAATTGTGGAGTGGCGGATCCTTACGCGTCTGAGTCTGTATGGAGCCTCGAATTTCTTGGCTGCGCCGTAGGTATCGTAAATGATTCCGAAACCGGTGCTTTTGCCGCCACCGAAATGTGTCTTGAATCCTCCAACGAAAATGGTCTTGGTTGTCTGAAGTAATTTAAGTAAGAGTTATGGGTTAGGTGTGAAGTGTTAAGGATTAGGAGGAACATGGGAAGGTGACACACTGGAACATTATACATCTTGCGGAGCATTTTCTTGATTTCGACTTTAGGAACATTGGCCTTGCCTGGGTGGATAATGTCGATGAGCTGAAGCATAAAGTTAACAACCGAGTAGTAGCATAAAAACACAGCAACGGTTCACTTACGAATTGTCTTCTTTGTAACAATCGGTTGAGCATGAATTTTCGGGTCCTGATGGTGGCGGTACCCATACCAGTGGTAGCGGGGGCCTCGGTGGTGCTCATTTTGACTGAACATGGCAAACACACAAAGGGGAAAAAAAAAACGGTTGGTATAGGCTGGAAAGACAACACAAATGGAGAAACGCAAACAACAACAACAAAACACGAACGACAGAGAAAAAAAAAATACGTGGTGCCGACGAACCGGACGAGCACAGCGATGTGCGAAAAATTATGATACTACTTTATTTTGATTGAAGGAAACTTATGACAGTTTTGCAATTGCCCCTTTAGCCCTGGATTTCTAAAGATCAAAAGCCCCGCCCAATGAATCGTTGCCTGTCAGGAACTCTGAGGAAGTGTTGTAGGAATCCCCTGGGCAATCCCCGCAGCCAAACCCAAATGAGCCGGAAGGAAGCACTCCCTCCCAGCAGATTCCACCCGATCAAAACAGAAAAGAAAAAAACATAAAACACAAGAATGAGGTTTCGGTTCTGTGGGGATCTCGACGCGCCCGACTGGCTGTTGAGGGAGTGTGATGTGGTGTCACGTATGACATACGTGAGGATCAAGTTGTTGGCAATGCACATCATCAGTGCCATGCTGGGCACAATCGACCAGCTCGACTACGACAAGGTGAGCCCGCCTCTTTTGTTTGTTGTGTATACAACCCCACCTGGCCCTACTATTAATTCGAAATTGTGGGATTTCCACAATTTCATCCAATCAAGCGCACCTTGCAACATACCACTTTCAAAATCATTAGAGTTGTTGAGGGAAGGTTCTCTTACACTTGCTCCTTTTACAGGTTCATAAGCTAGTTTCAACCGCAAATTTCGAGGAGAGTGATGTGAGGTACCATTCTTGTGTTTGTGCCTTCAACCTACAATAACTCTACAAAATAAACCACACCCCCGAAACAAAGCTCACTGAGAAAAAAAAAAATAGGGCAGTCATTGCGGCCCTGCGGTTCATCATTCATAGCGCCGCCAAGAACGATGTGGAACCACAAACTCTGGCAATAGAACTTGGGCAGCTCGGGTTCCCCAACGAGCACACCCTCGCGCTACAGCGTGCCTATGGCCCACAGAGGGAGAAGCTCAGGCAAGTCCTGGCCGAGCAGACCCTCTCCTCACTCCCACACATCGAGCCCACCACCTCCCCATCCCAGCTGGTGGACTGGAGGGTAGACTTTGTCATGGCATCCGGCCGGCTAGCCACAGTGGCGCAGCCCAGTGTCCACCTGTGCTTCAATGTCAACACCCAAACCCAACAACCACACCGCATTGGTGACAAGCTCAGTGCCTCTGCTGCAGCCACAACACCATCAGCAAAGCAGTATGCCTTTGAGCTCAGTGCCGATAAGTTCCGCGTTCTTCACCACGAACTCCGCAACCTCCTTGAGACCATGGACTCCCTTCAAAAGACTAGTGGGTCTTCCTAAACCCTAAAACCCCAAATCCCCCAATCACAAACACAAAAATAAACTCCACAACAACCGTACAAGTGCGTTTTCGATATCATCACATCACCATCTGATCAAAACCAAAAATTCTTCAATTTCCACTTGGGTGCGGTTTTGGGGTGAACCGGCGTCCCGTTCGTTCGTCGCGACAAGACAATAAGCACCTGGTTTCGTCAACGAATCAGGCATCTCTTTTTGCCTCGATGCAAACCGGAACGTGGAATTGTGGGAGCAGAGGCTCGCTACAGGAATACTGGCGGGCTGATATTGTAGGTTCTATGTTGAAAAAGGAAGACCCTCATGACTTGGAATCAAAGGAGCACATTGTCAGTTTATCTATTGATTTATTATTATTTTGGGTTCCTGCATGAAGCGAGTTTTTTGTTTTGTGGCAACGAATTGTTTGTGTTTATTTTTTTGGCCTATGAAGTAATGAATGTCCTACAGGAGTACCAAGTCAAAGTTTCTCGTGGTCTAAATTCCAGAGACAGTACAATATTTAAGCGGTATACTGACTTCAACGAGTTGTATAATACGGTTGGTTCTAAAGAGTGTTTTGTCTTGCACAAAGCTTATGGACCTACAATAGTTGAAGACAAAGAATAAATATGATGAGATTCTACCAAAATTTCCACCACGCAATTTTTCTGTAAGTGCCACTACCACATTTTATTCCCCCAAGTCAACATTAGAAAGCCCTTTGGGCCAGATAAAAAGTTTCTTGACACCAGGCAGTCTATGTTACAGTCTTTTCTTGACTGCATGTGTAGTAACGAATCTCTGAGAGCCGACCCAGATGTCGAAAGGTTTTTTGGCCATCCAGTACAGACATCTGTATCCTTTCCAGATCAAATTTTCTTTGATTGCTTATCGGTTGGTTAGGCGTCACTATTCAGTAGTCATATCAGTGTATTTCCCTTCTTCTATATCCAATCTGATCTATTTCAGCAACCAGCACTGGTTGCCGTGCCAGCATACTATCAGGTTTGTTCACATTTTTTACATCTTACTCTATGTTAAACTTTGTTAAGCCAACACCTACCAGTACCGAGTTTGATCCGTATTCCCACATTTCCCAAACTCCTACTGGCGGCACTCTCCGGAAATTATATAGTGATCCAAATGGAACATTCGTTCTTCCACTTACTCCTCAGAACATAAGAGTGCCCGAGAGGTATACACACTCAACAACAAGTAATTCCTCTATCCTTGTACTATGGCTTAAACATTATTTAGGAGAAGAGTGCTTTATTGGCCTACTCCTGGCTGATGCCCATGAGACGTTCCAGCAGTTGAATACCTGTATCTCACAACTACACCGTGCATATAATGAGCTGTCCTTTGATTTGTCAGACCAATTGCGTAGTTACGAGCTGGTGAAAGATAGAGTAACTTTGCTTCTGTCACATTTAAGGAACTCGCAAGAGGTGCGTCTATATCCACCAATTACTTTGCTAAGTTAACTCAGCACAAAAAACAACGAATCAAAGTAGGGTCTTGATAGACTGCAATCAGGAATTCCGAACGGTCCTTTGCGAAACTATATTGTAGCATGTTTACAAACTGTCACGCAAGCGTTCAACTGGGCCTCTTCACTGGCAGAAATTGTATAGACAATGTCTCCAATTCCTTATTGTTAACCAACATAGCTCCATTCTGCTAACTACAGCCAAATTCCGTTGAAGCTTGCTGAATGCAGTCTTCCAACAAAGCAAGTGTATGTACTTCCCCAAATGCCGCAATCTCCACTGCCTGGCCTACCTCCACAGCTTCCACCTGCGGCACAGCCAACACCAACACCCCCACTTATTGTTGTACCATTAGCACCATCCTTCAACATCCCAGCTGAGACCATAATTCCACCACAAGCTTTCCCACCGCAAGTCCGACTTCCTTTACCTTCACAGCAAAACACATCAGATTGCGCAGGAGCAACCTCTGTGACTCCCACAAATCCTTCTTTTCAAGCCACAACACGAGGGGATCCACCACGCCCACCAGTGAACGCCTCTTCACTCAAGTCATCAAGATCCACTTCCTTGACTATTCTACCTCCAATTCCCACTTTTATTACTCCCCAAGCAAGTACAGCAGCAGCAGTAACAACAACAACAGCAGCAGCACCACCACCACCCCCGCCCCCGCCGCCTCCTCCACCACCACCACCACCGCCACCACCGGCATCGCCATCACCACCACCATTTATTACTTCACAGCACATTACACGAGAACCAAGCCCGGAACCCGTCTCTATTCCTTCACAGACTGTTACCTCCTCGCCCACCACTTTGTCACAGGCCTCTGTCCCCCCACATATCACTCCCGTTCAGGCAAGACCAACACCACCAAGCTCTTTACAGCCATCAGAAGAGACCTTGCTGGGTAAGATTGAGCAACTTTCTGTAAAAATCAGTGCCTCCACAATAAAAAGTAAGGAGGAATTTGATAGACTTACCAAAGATGTGAAGGTTACTCTAATTCTGGGAGATGAACAGAAGCTAACTTATTTCTTTAGGCTTTGAAAAGACAAATTTCTGAGGCACTGGACAGGTAACCCCGTTCTTTTATTTTTGACTTAAAGTACAATAGATTTGGAGAGAGCGCGTCAGATGAAGAAAATCCGGCCATACAACGCCTGAAAACTGGGCAGCAATGCCTAGCCGATTGCCTCGTGGCAATAGAAGCACAAAAGTGCGATCCCGATGAAACGGTTGAAGCTTTGGCCATGAGGATGTACCAGCTATTGGCCGCTGTTAGCGAATTGGAGGAAAAAATCCGTGTATCTAGACAGACAATAGAACAACAGTCACCCAGTAATAATTCCAGTCCCTCATCTGAATCCACTGCCGTTCTTAGCCCGGAGCAAGAACACAATATGTGCATTGAGTTGCACAAACAAATGCTACAGCTAATGAAAGACATGCAGCAGTGCCATGCAAATAATTCCAAGAGACAAGTTCCACCACACGTAATTAACAAACTTGAAGACCTGCAAGGTAAGTTTTATGCACAACGTCAACCCCGCTCTTACAACAAAACCTAAAATACACAGAGAACTTGGCAGATCTTGAGCACAGATTTGGGAGCTCGCATGGCGTAGAAGAGTCCTCGACAGTCCTAGGAAATATTTTCCGCACAAAAATGGTGCTGCAAGCCGTAAGACATCACGAGCAGATTCAAGATGATCTTTTTGAACTTTGAGACAATTGCCAAAACAAAGGCGAGTTGAGTTGATCTTTTCTTCTCGTTGGCGAATACACCGACTTGTTTTCCTGGAGTTGACTTGACTCCTTTTCGTGCAGCTTGTTTTGGGAAATTCAGCTGCGTTTTTGGTCCTGTTGATCGTTCTTCTGCAAATTTAAACTGGTCTTCAAACTGTTGTACTGCTAAGAAGGTTAATTGCCCCCTCAATGTGGGAGCTCACACTGTCCTGCCGTGCTGTAGCCAAACGAAGGAGATTTTCTGTGCGTTGTGTGTTTTTGTTGCTCTTTCTCCTCCTGCAGCAACTGACGACGTGTCCGTAGTTCCATATTGTGGCTCCACCTGGTTGGAAAGACAGTTTCCACCTCACTGAAGAGGAAATTTGGGACGCAGGTCTTAAAGCGAGGTGTTGTTTGGCCAACCCACCTTACAAAGGTACTTTTCCTCCACCTGGAAATGTTCCAGTGCCCTAACCAAAAGAAAGAGGCACAGTGCCCCTTGTGCTGCCCAGGAAAAAGTCTCGTTATTGTTTCCACTCCCAAGGAATCACAGCCCCAGAGCTCCAGCGACGGAAGAGTGTATTTCCAGTTCTCTCACTGTAGTGGCAGATGTAGTTCAACCGAATTGTAATAATCCCACTCTAGTGTCTCACAGCTGAAAATCCTTTAGGCACTTAAAATCAGAGATAACTCTCGTTGTGGATTCCCTTCCTTGTGGCACTCTTAGGTCTCCCTCATTCAAGATCTTCGATAACCTCAAAGCTGGTAAAAGACCCAAGACACCTCAGTTAACCTTCATCTCATCGGAACCGAAATTGTTGGCCAGTCATTCGAACGAAGGCAGTCAGTCCTCCTCACCATCACCATCCCCTCCAAGACACTGCTCCACTGCTCCTTCCACTCCAAACAACACCACATTCTCTCTCAGTGTTCCATCATCCCCAGGACAAAATCTTCCTGGGCAAAGTATGACTGGGATCTCTTCGTCAGCTTTCTCACCGCCAATAGCACCTCTATTTGCACCACCTCTTCGCCCTTCATCACCCATGGATACAGGCACCCTCTCTCCAGTGACTCAAAACTCTGCTGCTTTAGACTTGAGTTCAGCTTTTCAAAACCAATTTGGCCTCACACTCCCTCAGACTACCCCCATTCTCAGCACTCTTATGCAGATCCCTGACTTGAAATTTCCAACCGGAAATCAAGTTGTGTCACAGTCCCCTCTAGCACAAGAAATATCACCCGAAGAGCAGTTGCTGTTCTATTTGCGAAATTTGCCAGCCAATAGCGTGTCCATATTGCAACAAAATAGACCAGAGAGGGCCACGTCTTGCCCGATCCTAGCACAATGCCGAGATGATAAAGGGAATCGCTTTGAAGACGCTACTGCAACTTCAGTATCGTCGATCGGCAGAACTCCAGTAGAAGCTGCACTTGAAAACCTTCCCAGGAGCGCTTCTTGGCCAGTTTTAGTTCCGCCTCCTCAGTTGCCACGCTCTCCTCCCGGCGGTGAGATATAGCAGCCTTCCACCTTATTGCTGTCTTATGATCTTTCTAGATATCAGCATCATTGTGAGAATTTGCCGGTGGTCTATTCCGCAAGAGCAGGTGAAGCTTCTCTGGGATGACCTCGTCGGTGCATTGCAGCGATTTGTGCCAGGGTACATTTTGTACCGGGCCCATTTTTTTGCTTCGGGTGTGCAGTACTTTCGTTCTTGTGTGCCATTCTCACCAATTATCAGAAGGTGTCACTGTGGGAGTGTCTGCCTTTGCCGATGTACACAGCGCTCAAGTCGGCGCTAGAGTTTCACTGGCATTCCTTCAAAACAATCTCAATCCGCGACTTATTGCATCCATCTCTGGCGCACGGTCAGAATCACAGCACACTGCAAATTGCACATGCATACAGTGCACACAACTGATTCAAAACCCCCTCCAGGAAGACGTTGTGCGAGCCGGACTCTGCACTATCGTGGGGGTATGCAACAACTGGTAATACACATAGGTATGCTCACAGATCTTCGATCTCTTCTCCACTACACCAAGATCTTTACGAGCCGTTGCCCGACAAGATCTTGCTTTTTGTTCATTTTGGTAAAAAAAATAAAAAATAAAATGCCAAACAGAAAACAGGAAATGACGCCATTTGGCGGCAATGAGTGGCGCTGCCATAAAAACTAATTAAACACGGAGGCAAAGGCCACCAGTATTGCGGAAGATGGTACGTTGTTTTCCCTCGTGTTTGCAATTAACACGTTATGTGCTCAGAGCTCTTGTTGTGCGGATCTTGGCGAACATGGTCTCGTTGTGTTGGGTCGTTTGCCACTTCAGTTAACCGCCTCATCGATCTTATCGTTTGTTGGGACTACAGTATTTGGGAGCGTCATTGGGTGGACGGTGGGAAATGTCATCGACTGGGCGTCATACAAACTGACGGGCCAAACTGTTTCTTCATGGGATGTTGTCAGAGCGGAGTTGGCAAGATTAGCCGAGGCTAGTGAGAAAGGTGTTGCTGCCCTTTGTGATGCTAGGAGTCGCCTGGAGTGGAGTACCTTTATTCTTGCCACCCAACCATCTGTGGACCGGATTGTGTACAAGTTTGACCTACTGTCACGACTGTCACCAGGGGATGTCGATGCCGCCGCAAGGTTGACAGATGACATATTGGATTCTAATACAGGTAGTCCCCAGTACTGTACAAAAACACTTACAAGCGGATAGGTGTTGGAGTGGATTTACTGCTGTTGCATCACGCCATTGTAGGGTGCCCATTCTCTGGAGATAACACTAATCTATTGTCACTGAGTGCAAAGTCAGCTGGATCAAGTGCCGCGGAGCTTGTTATGCGGGTCAACTCAATCTTCGATGCAATTGTGCTCATTGAATTATGTGGAGCTATCCTCCTCATAAATGCATTTAAGCACAAAGGTGAAGAGCATCTGGCTGTGGAGTTCGCAAAGCAGTTGCATTCCAGACTTGTGGCCCAAACTCAAGTTTCCAGAAAGCTTGATATTGTAATGACGCAGGGTTTGATGGTTTCCCCAACCCCCAAGCCATCAACTTCACCCCCGAAGCACAGAGGATCTCGAAAAGTGCATACAGATTTAACGATTGCTCCCGACGGTGTTTCTTTTGTGGCCTTACTTAGTGGAGAAGGAAATACAACCAACATGGTGATGTCACCAGCTTTCCTCGCTACTCTTCCAATACCCCCTCACGTTGTATTCCCCGATACCTGTGGGAAGCCAGCCGTAGCTTCATTTGCAGGAGGATTATATGCAGCTGCGTTCACTCAACAAAACATAATGACCATCTCAAAATTGAACACCAAAACTGGTGCATTTGAAGTATACTTCCAGACAAAAAGGGATTCAGAGGCAAGTCAAACACCCGGCCGAGATCCCCAAGATGACAGTGGATTCATTTCGACACTAAGACAAGGAGGGTACCCCTCGACTCCAGAAAAGAGCGCCGAGACATTGATTGGAAATTTTGTTGATCATAATCCCGAGCAACCACAATCTGAAACTCCAACTGGAGGCCAAATTGAGGCGTTTATTGATGGGACTATATTAGTTTCCACTTTTGGCCACATTGACTGGAAAACATCTGTCATTGCCACCACAAGCAACGGGGTGGATTGGTTTTCCACGGAATTGGAAACGCATGGTGTGCCAGTATTCACCTTTCTCTCGAGTGAGAAAGATGTTACTGTATTCCCAACTCCCGTGGAGAAAAAGCTTCTACCTGAACTGGACAGTACCATCCCAGAAAGCTCAGAAACAAACATAGCCCCCAAATTGGATTCCTCACAAGCACAAAGAAAACTTTACGTAGTTGTAGCTTCGCGAGGCATATTACCTGACGGGCATGGAACAGCACTGAAAGATTACTCTCTGGTATCCATCCCACTTGCAGTAGATGGTAGTATCTCGTCCACTCTCGATGTTACTATACGGCGCATTGCAAGTGTCACAAATTTCGAAACAAGCTTTGGAGTACTTCATGGGAGACTTTTTGCCCTCGAGGTTCTAAGTTCTGAAGAACAAGAGCAACATCGACATCATCAACACTTGGAACACACCGCTTTACTTCACTTCACAAACCAGATCCTTGCACCACAACCCTCGCATCCCCCAGCAAACTCTTCAGAGCCCAGAAGTTCAGGAACAAACTCTGGCACAAATGAACCGCATACAAATGAAGGATCAAGCAACAATTCAAGTGAAACGATTAGCCCAAACAGTAACGAGAGCCCAACCTCACTCGTCACTATCACTACGACGCCAAGTCAACCGGCGCAGCCATCCCCAGGTCAACCACTGCAGCCCAGCCTCCCCCCGCTATGTAACATAGATGTATCCCAGATTCACCACAAGCACAAACACACAGAGGAAGACAAAAAGTGGAAGATGCACCTGCGCTTTGGAACTACCGCCGATCCATACTCACTGAGTTGCTCCGTGGTTTGTGCACTCACCAATGATGAAGTTGATACTGGGCTGGAAGGCGACTCCGCAAGTGGATGGGGCAGTGTGCAACAGTCTATCGGTGTGGCTACTCTTTACCCCGGCGGAGTATTTGGAGTTGCGTCCTTTGCTGGAAGGTGCTCACCTGACGGCCGCGTTTGTGTTGTATCTCTGTCCAGGCCTTTTGGGGATGTATGTGGAGGGGAAGACTGCGCGCAATCTGTGCGGCTTGCGCTTCACAAAGAGAGGCTGCAACACAGTGCCGAGCAACAAAGGAAGGCACAACCACTGTGCTCTATACTGTGATCCCAAGCAAACCACAACAAGTGATACAAAAAAAAGACAAGTTCAGTCCATCTTTTTCTGTGTTTTGCAGTCATGGGGGTCCTGCGAAGTGTGTCATCCTTTTCCCTTTCCGTGGATACCACCCAGGTAGTTCCCTAGCGGTCACCACCTGCAGCCTCAATTGTGGGACGCTCCAAGTTGGTAGTCGTAAAAAAAGAAAGAAAAGACATGAGTGCGCTGGGTTCGGTTGCTAAACTCAAAGTGTTTAACGTGGTGCCGTGCAAATGGGAATTGACGGAGTGCGATCACCCACAATTAGCTATTGCACGAGGTACAGCACTTTTTTTTTTTGTTTTTTTGTAGCCCCCTGCAATGTACTTTTTTTTTGCAATAACAAAGAAAACGGCCATGGAGAATAAGTTAACACACAAAAGAAATACCAGCTATGGCAGGGAACATGACGTTGAGTGAACTGCCAATGTGGATAACACCAACACAGGCACGTGTTACTTATAAAGGCTCACAGGGCTCATATGGTAGTTTTGTAGTGTTATTGTTGTGGGATTCCTAACCGGCTTAGTGCAGTCCTTCAGCTGCATTTATTTTGGAGTGGTTCTTTTGTTGTAAATGCTGCTGCATCCCCTGCTCTGAAGTAAAATTCCTCTTGTGTTTTACTACAGGAAGCCAATATTTTTCTCTCTCTCTGCAGAGTACTGTGTAACACTTCACCCGCATCGCCATTTGAAGTTAGTGTAACCATCATGCTTGCCCCCACTCAACCACAACTCCAACAGTCTCGCTCAGTGCAAGTTAAACCTCCTCAAAAACAAGATCCACAACCCCAGCAAGCTGCGCAGGTTTCGCAATCCATAGCTCAACCACAGCCATCACCCCCCAGTATGCCTACAC
This sequence comes from Pelomyxa schiedti, assembly GCA_020536535.1. Lineage (NCBI taxonomy): Eukaryota > Evosea > Pelobiontida > Pelomyxidae > Pelomyxa > Pelomyxa schiedti. The sequence goes on along the minus strand of JAHLWZ010000978.1, from coordinate 15,246 downwards.
CACCATCTTCTATATTAATATCCCCAGTCTCCCAATTAAGGCCTACTCCACAACCTCAACCAACCGCTGCTACAAATCTAAGCACTTCTCAAACTTCTCAGGTACCACAAACTCAACCCCCTCTGCCCCAGGACCCCCTCCTTTTGCAATCAGTTGTAGCGCCTCCACAGCTGCAGACGAATCCACTTCTTGTGAGTAGGGACAAAACATCGCATCTTGACGTGCTCATGGCACCTGTTTTACACCAACCACCCAGCCCTAACCCCATGCACCAGCCCGCTGCGCCTACGGCTCCAGTTTTGCAACAAAAAGCACTCGACCAGTCAGAACTTCTGCGACTGGCTCTTAGGGATTCACCACATCTGCGCTCACTTCTCCAAACTGGTCCTCCTAATTCAGCCCCACAAAGTGCGGCCCGACAAAACACGGCCCAACAAAATATTTCACTACCCAGACCATCTTCTCCACTACCTCAGCAAACAACCAATCAGTGTGTGAAACTTAAGTCATCTGAACCCAGGATTGTAAAATGTTATTCCCTCTTTTCTTGCCTCGGTTTTTACACTTAAATAGCTAGCCGTATTCTTTGTTATACACTCCCCTGCTTAGATGAGTCTTACACTGCCATGGCTGTGGATGCTTTACTCAGCAAATGCGGGAATTTCACGTTCCTGTGGTATGTTGCACTTGTTTTGTGCGAACATTGTTTATTTTTCATTACATTTTATATGTTTGATATTTGCATATTTGAAAAGTTTTCAGAATGTACCACCCAGAGCAGCACAGTTATTCCATGCTTCCCCGAAATTAAAAACTATGGTACGAACTCAATCCAAACACACTGCGAACTACCGTCTAGGTAATGCACTATGAAGAAAGCATGGCACTTTTCTTCGTGAGGTTTCACATTACTCCTTAGTTGTCACTTCTGATGTGTTGCAGCAAATATCCTATTGCAGCACACTTTGCTCTCACGTTTCAAGACGTCCTTGGTATTGTCCCAGGGCATCACCCTGTTGGAGGCGCACTTGGTCTTAAATTACTACTACACCCTAATATTGCATTGTATATATTTCAAGGTATGTGGTTCGCATCAAGAACGGTTTTTTTTTTTTTTTTACTCTCTCAAGTGTACATGCCCGATCCACTTGTGAATTTACCTTCTGTTCATACTAGTACTGCAACTCGCACCGCCAAAGAAGTGCGACAACAGCAACTAACTGCTGTATGATTGTGCATTGTTACAATGTATTAAAACTGCCATAAACCACTTACAGATAAAAGCTTTTATTTCTAGTCAGTTGGCTGCTGAAGAAAAAGAAAATTCGGCATTTCTGATTTGCGGTGATTTTGGGATTGTTTCTAGAAAAGGTTCCCACAAGATCTTCGTTTATAAGCTAATGTTTCATTTTCAGAGATTCCTCGTGATAAATTGTCATCACCTCTGGAAGTTGCACACGACCTGATTACCCCGATTGCACTTGGCATCAACACGGGCTCCCCGAAGATTCACTTTGGGTTGCATTAATATGTGACCCTGGATACATTTTAATCTTTTCTGAAGGCATGACATCTGTAAGACTCTAAGTTTCCGTCAAATACCCTCGGTCTTAATTGGCGATCTACGTCCACATATTTCTGTTCCAAGAATAAAATCCCTTGCTTTAGTGGAATTACTTGCACATGGTCTAAAGGTAAGACTATTCACACATATCAAAAGCCATTGTAAATACGTCACACTAAGGAGGATATTATGCAACGACTCACCTCTCCTGCACCATGCCATGAAGTAAACTCATTGAGGATGTCATACCTTCAACTGTCTCTCAAGGCGATAAACACCGTGTGCCGGGGGTGGGACAACCATGCAATCCCAAGATTAGCACAAGATTCAGTGTTTTGGTCTGTGCGGGCTAAGGATCTCATTATAAGCGGTCACGGTAAAAATTCTCTGTCAGAGATGGAGCGAGGATTTGGATTCGATCTCAGGTTGGCAGGCATTATTCCATGGCAACTTTTGCGCTCCCTGACCAGGTAGCACGGAATACATGCCCAATGGTGGTTCACTTTCCATTAGATGCCTAAGAATCAAACTTTATGGCGAGTCAGAAATTCGGGTTCTCAATAACTGGGCCAACACCGAGATAGCTCCAGACGACGTACAATCATTTTCAATTCCCGGTTTTGAATGTGGCACAATGCGAGGCTCTGTCTTTGGTATAATTCCCCTTGTAACTCAATTTTTTCATACCCTACATCCCTTGGACCAGGCACTCCCTACACAATCAAGTACCGCTCAGAGTACCTTTCAATGCTTAATCACCTGAGCTGCGCAGACCTTTTCCCTGGTGAATGCGCAACCTATGGCCTAGCAGCCTTGTGGTCACCCCCAAACAACCCTGGGCACACCCTTACCCGGTCAACAACACCAATGAATGCCAGTTGCCTCAGTGATGCGTCTCCTCTTCCCTCCCCCCAACCGCAACCACAACAGCAGCGACCCCGCTCGCCGCCAACTCCACAATCCCATCGTAATTCCAATCAGCGCCAGGAACAAACCCCAACAACAACAACAACAACAACACCATCACCACCAACACAGCCAATACAAACACCCTCAGTAAATCCCCAAAGCAGTAGTAGTACCAGCAGCAGTACCAGTACCAGTACCAGCAGCACCACCACAAATTCAGTCACACCATGTACTTGCTTCCTCCTTTCTCCCGATTCGGAATTCCAGCGGGAGTTCCATCTCAGCCACACGATGACATGCTCCTCAGCACAGATCTTCTTTGCCCACACCACCTCAGTCGAGATACTTTCTGATGTACCCCTTCCCGTTGGTATCCAGGCCGACCTGCACCTGGTTGAGTAGACACAAGAAACACAATAAATAAACGCAAGGCCCATTTCACCAGGAAGGCAATCAGAACTGGCACCTCTGTGCTTGTGAGAACGTTTTCTCTTTTGTTTCTGGAATCTTTGTTGTGGGAGGTAGAAATAACACCAGCAATAATTGCACAATAACAAAGCATTTTAACAATGAGGGTGGAACATAAACAGGTTGTTGCTACATGAAACAGCCAGAATGTTTCTTGAGGGGTGGAAGGCCACCTGTGATACGATGTGATCAAAGTCTGGTTCTTCCCCAGGGGCTAATGGTTGGTGCACCTTTCTGGGCAGTTTTCGTCTTGCTCTAAACATTTGGAACGATGGAGCATGATCAGAGGAGGGTGCAGAGAGTGAATATATTTGAAAAAGCCGGGAGTGCATTCCTCCTATGATTTGTCTGTCGATGTGAGATTGGGGTGGCTGTAGAATTGGCAAGGTAATAGAACTTACGTTGAATCGCAATTGAAGCTGCAGTCAAACTTGCCGAATGGGCCGTAATGGCTGTAAATATACGGTACCAAATGATCATGTAAGTGCACTGTTTTGAGTGGCTCGCGGTCCATGGATAAATCCCATATCTTTAACCAAAGTTACAAGGGAATCAGAGTTCAGGAGATACCTTCATTGACAAAAAGTCTCGTGAAAGAATGTATCTTCCATTCGAACTGAACTTGAGATCATTAATGGAGTGGAGCAGCTCTGTAAAAAATCCGCCCCTCGGATCGTGGAACGTGTGTGGACCATCGAAACCTTGGAATGAAACTTAATAATTCAGACTACAATGAGGGATGATATACTTGTAACAGGTGTGCCACATGAAGACTGCCGTAAATCACACGCTGTGACGAGGCCATGCTCTGAGCCACATGCAAAAATGTGGCAATGCTGTGGGTGGAATGTGGCACAAGTAATTGGATCCCAACAAATGTCCGTATCTGGTGGGGTTCGATTCATAATATCTGTCCAAAATAAGCGAGTTGCCTTTTTATTATTACACTTCTCGCCATACTGAAACATCCTTCACAGCTAAACTTCCACCAATTTATTTGTCGATCATCAGAAGAGAGGAACGATTCTTGGTCACTTGAGAGGGAAAAACCTTTTGGTAAGCACAATGATCGACACAAAGGGAAGAACCTGTTCAAGGAAATCGAGTTGATATTTGATTCTGGAAGACTCGAATAGGTGAATGTCTGTTTCAGTGTAGCTGTTTTAACAGTATCTTCACCATATGTCACTTGTGGGATGCGTTGACAGTAGGGCTTGTTAGGGTGTGTAAAAGTCCTCGATTTTATCTCAGACATTTTCCACAGTTTGATTTTTTTGTCTGTGTTGGTGGGGATTACTGAAGTTGATTTTATTTCAGCAACCATTTGTTGTGAGTAGATACAAGACCCCACAGGATCTCTTGAGGAACTTTACTTGATTGATCTTTTCTGGTACAGTGGTGCTATGTGTCCCGTCAGATTCCTCCTGGTGACTTTGGAATTCATGAAAGAATCCATATTCGTTCTCCTGTCTGTGGTAATTCTCATGAGGGGTGTAGGTTACATAATACTTTACAAGGAAGTGGGAAAGGAAAAAGGGGAAAAAAACCAATAATTAACTGTTAAAAAGTGGAAGAGCGTAAGCTAACCTCATTTTGAATACAACCACACGGCCACCATTGTCACCAGCAGCAAGATACTCTCCTGAGGGTTCAAAGTCTATACAGCTCACAATGTCTTCTGTAATGGAGTTACACTACTAAACCTATGCCCAATTACGTTGTTGTTGGCCATCTCCTTTCGAATTATGAGTTACCGTTCTCGACTGTGTTGTTGTTAGTCTCAGTGTCGGGGCCAAATATTTGACGTAACCTCCAGTCCAGCATGTTACCTAGACCACAACAAAAGAAGGGATAACGCGAAAGTTTATTTAGTTGGTCTAACAGAAGAATAAATGTAGAAACGTATTGGAGAAGACTATTTATTTCAAACTAACTAGCAAAAAAACAAAACACTGGTGAGAGGGTGTTTTCTTGTGCTCAGCGGCTGAACACTGCGGAGGTGAAGACTGTGTAGTCGAACGCAGTGGGCTCAACTTGCGATCTTGGCATATTGGCAATAAGATACTCCGCTGTATCTGCCTGGAAATTGTTGCGGATCTCTGCCTCACTGACATAGGGCTAAGGAAGGAATTTGGATTAGAAAGGGAATGAGTCTTTGGGTATTCATACCTTGTCACCAGCAATAAGCTTGAAGGAGGCTTGGATTTCGTCCTGTGTTGTTGTGTCTGACATTCTCTTGGTCATGAACGCCACATATTGCTCGAATGTGAGTTGGCCGTCGGGAGAAATTGCCTTGATATCCTCGTCCTAGTATGGGGTTTTGGCGGTTAGAGCCGGAACACAAAAAGGTGCGACGCGAAACGGTGGAAAGAGAGAAACTCACAGATACGTCCTCGCCGAGAGATGACAGGCAGGCCTTGAACTCCAGAGGATCGAAAACTCCGTTCTTGTCCTTGTCGAAGTGGTCGAACACTTCCTTGAGTTCTTTGAGTTGCTCGGCGCTGACTTGCGAGCCTTTCTTGGCCTCCAACTGAAAGAGAAACGCGAGATAAGTGTTTATGTTTATAAGCGGGGACGCACCGTAGAGTTGAGAACTGTTCGCTTATCCTCAATACTCTTCTGGAGGAGTTTCCACTTGGCCTCCAAGTCCTGAATAGTCAAAGCGGTGTGGTTGTTCTCAGTTATGGAGTTATCCATAAGCTGCTGATCAGCAGCCCTCACTGCTGCTAACGAACCCTCCATCTCGAATTGGGCTCCGGACATCTTGCCGAGCGCAGCCAATTGGGCACTCTCGTCTTGATCTGAAGGCTGGCCAACAGCGGCAAGCTGTTCATCAAGCCACGAGTTGAGTGCGGTAGCTTTTTTGGCGAAGTCAACGCGGAGAGTCTCGTGACCTGCATAGGATCAGTAAAGAAGTACATGGAATTAACATCCTACTTTCTTGCTTTTGAAGCTCTTCAGCCAGAACACCGCTTCGCTCAGTCGTAAGACTCTTGGTCTTGGCGATCTTCTCATCAATTTGAGGCAACTGAAGGTCGCTGAGGGGATTTTCTCCAGTGAATCCAGACTCCTCCAGTTGGTGTGCAATTCCGGCAGCTTCTTCACGGGCAGCGTCTTGTGATGGCAGATCAGCCTCAATTTGAGACACAGCCGCAATAGCCTGCTGGACATCAGCAACAGACTTCGCAAACAGGGGTATGGTGAGGACTCCGTGAGCGTTTTGCATCCACTGGTTAATTTCCTATGTGGGTGTAAGAAAGGAAGAGGACAACCCACGGGTCATACTCCAGCTTTCTTGGCAAAAGCGATCTTGAGGTTTTCGATAGCGTCTTTCTTTTCCCACTCGGCAGCCTAATTTTTGATCAGTGGCTTGGAGACCAAGATAAATTAGAGATACATGAGCAGCCAATTTAGCCTTGACATCGGCATCTTCAGAAAGAGATACAAGGAAATTCTCAACAAAGGACTGGAATTGAGACCAGCGTGTTTGGAGGATCTGAAGAGAATACGTGAGAGGGCAGCCTACAATATACAACTTATTAAGAGACGTACGGAAAGGTTCAGCTCGGTGTGTTTATTGTAGGAAATGCCCATCTCGTGACACTCTTTGTCAATTTTGGCTACATGGTGAAGCTTCTCATTTCCTTCCTCTCCATTGTTATAAATAGCCTATACTCACTTAGTTGTAAAGTTGATTTTTCAGAAAAGGAAAAACCTTGACTTCAGCAATTTTGTCTTCAGGTTCACCTGTGCACCCAGCCACCTTCTTCTTCAGTTGTGCAACGTAATCAGCGAAGCCTTGAGCCGCTTCTGCGAATTCTATCCTCTTTTCCTCCATCTCTGTAAAGGCGTTACTCTAGAAATACTTTGGGGCACGTAGTTTACTTTTTTGTCTGTGGAGCTCTTTCTTGTATGCGTCCTTACGCTCGGAGAATTGCTTGTGAAGATTTTCGATACTTTCGTCGATATTCTAAATAGACTTCATCAGGGTGTGCATATTATTGGAAATAAACAACCTCAAGAGTAAGGATTGTATATTTGTTGTACTTCACACCCAAGTCAACCATCTCTTGATGGGCTGCATGTAGCTCTGCCTTTTTGCTGTCACACGTTGAAAATACCTCCGACTTCTGCTGATCCAGTACCGCCTCATACTCAGTGACTGATTCCAGTGTGTTACCGAAGTTGGTATCCTTGTAGAAATAAGAAAAACGAAGGGAGAGATAAATAAGATCAGTTACCTTGGCATCTTCAATAGAGTCTTTAAGCCATCGAGCCATAGCTTTGATAATATCGGCGAATTTGAGACGTGCTTGATCCATCTTTTCCTGCTTCACAACCTCCTCTTGTAGCAACTCCGTTCTATGCGCAGAGGTTTGTTGGAGTTGGGCCCACATTTGATCAATTTTATCCATGCGATCTTGAACATCGCCCTTGTGCTCATAGTTGTCATTAATAATCTCCTTGCCGAGTGTGTGGAGTTCTTCCACACGGGGAAGAGACCCATTGTAGTCGTGATCAAATGCTGAAAGAATTTTCAGTCGGACCTGTGAAAATACAATTAGGAAGAAAGTGGAAGGTCTTCCTCGAGCTCACCTGCACTTGGTTGACAGACTCGAAAATTTCGCCTTCCATCGAGTTGAGTGTGTTTTGTTTCATTTGGGCCCACTCTTCCAATTGCGCGGCTTTGTGGTTGAATAGGGACGCAAGTGACTGCAATTTGAGCTGGCGCTGAAGTTCGGTACGAAGAGCAGCGTCCCTATTCTTCTCTGCATCTTCCAATTGAAGCCACAATGCATTCAGATCCTTGAAATATCACAAAGCGGCTTAGAAAGAGATTGACATACAGCAAGAGCCAGGCCCTCAGGTGGTACGTACATAGGCCTCTGATTCGCACGAAGCTTCAAGCACAAATTGTTAAAGACTTGCTCAGTCTCAATCTTAAAGGCAGTCTTTGCGGGCTTCGTATTTTTCTTATAGTCATTGAAGTTCGTGATATTGTGCTAAAACAGTGTGAGAAAGAAAGATACAAAGCAAATTCTACCTGAGCACCACCCAAAGTATTATCGAAGTCCCTGTTATTCATCTCTCCGATAGTAGTCTTGATCCACTCTGAAAGCTACAACCAAATAAGAAGACCGTAGATGAGGCTTATACATACATCAGTGGCTTTCGTGAGGTAGTCGGACCGGAGTTCATCATTCTGTTGGGTCAGTTTTACAACTTTGGCCACACGTCTTGCAGCCACTTCAGCTTGGTTGGTCTTTGCGAAGACGTGGAAAAACTCGCTGACATAAGTCATAATAGACTTTTCGTCGGGCTTGGGCACATCAACGATATCCTCCACATCCAGAAGGGGCAAAATTCCTGCGAAGGTCAGTGCCACCAAGTGTTTACCACTAACACACCAAGTTGTTTCTCAGCAACGTCGAAGGCCAGTTTCAAGTTGTGTGCCTTGTTTTCCTTGCTCAGTGCATTGAAGTCCAACATTCCAGGGCGATGAGCTAGCAAAATGAGTGAATGTGGCACTGCTGGGGAAAAAAAAGATATTACCATGGATAAGCGCGCAGAATCCAAGTCCATCGTTCCAGGACGAGCCGAAGTTATCGATCCTGACATCTCTGTATCCTGCAGTCTTACGTTGGCACCAGAGAAGCAGACCTTCACGAGCACTCATCTCTAAGTAAAGTAAGAGACAAGAGAGCAAGCCAACGGTATACCCTCGACGGAGATTCCCTTGATCTGATAGTCCAAGATGATACTCCAAACCATACCCAAGATCATCTTGAGATCGTGATCCACCAAGTGACCAGGTTTCAAGAAATTGGTCTTCACTCCAGCCTGCTTTTCCAACAAGTCAAGGGACATCGATGCATTGTCCATCATCTGGGGGCGCATCTTTGGTGCTTTATTGTACTTGGAGGGCATAGCAACAGGGTACAGGGACGAGACCAGTCTCATCAAAGCAATACTGGAATCCAGTTAGCAACAAACTTACGAGAACGCGAGCCACTGACCCATTTTCGAATTCTGTCTCTATGTTATCCAACATAGCTGTCTTGCCGTATTTGCGAACAAGGTGTTGCTTCCAGGTTGTTAGTTTCTTAAAAACAGAAAAAAAAACATACGTTGCACCACTTGGTGAAAGTTTTTCTTTGGACTTTAATCCAAGAGTCATCAAGCAACCCACTCGATCCGACGGCTCTCTCTGTATATGTACGTTAACGACGATACGAAGATCGCAAGTACGCACTGTCTGCCATGAAGGTAGGATTAATTCTTTCTAGTGTTGTTTGATGTCTGTCGCTTGGAGCGTCACCAAAAGGTTTTTTTTTTAAGCTTTTTCTTTTGTTCGGGTTATTTTTTTTCTCTTCGTTCGGTTTATTTTTACCCCCAAAAAAGTGTCCCCGTCTCTTCGAGCAGAAAAAAGTACACAAGACGAAAATAGTCAGATTTGAAGAAAGTTTTGTTATGTGCAGCTGATGTGACACTGTATCACTCCAACTTCTGGGTACTGAAGAAATCTGAAACACGCAGTGTAGTGGAACCTACGTCTCCACTGAGCAGGGCTACGTCTTCAGGGGCCTGGACTGAAGCCGCGTACGGGAATAATGACTGGGAATTGCTGCTGCTTGGTTGCGGTGTTGGGGCGTTCGCAGCCGCTCGGGCTTGTTTGTGTGCGGCTCGGTAGGCCCGGAGTGTGTGAACTATGACTCGGAAGCTCGGCCTTCTGCTTGGGTCTGCATCCCAGCATTTCTTGAGCTTCGGTGGTTTGTTATTTGGGAAGCGGAAGGGGAGGGGGACGTTTTGTTTACCAGTTCGCCGAGTTCCGGTGGGAGGTTTGCAGGGATTTCCGGCCTGTTATCGTTATGTATAGCAATGTCTCGTTGTGCGTGAATTATAGAAAGAGTGCGTTCGTGATCAGATAAGAGCTCCGGATACAGTGGTCTTCCATTGGTTATGATGAACCAAAACACCATTGCAAAGGAGTACACATCAGATTTTTCTTTTAAGTTTTTTTTTAGTGATGGCAGTGATACCTGAGTGTAGACGAATTTACGTGAAAAGCCACGTCCAAGTTCCACTTCGGGAGCCTGTGGAATTTGTATGAACTTGTAATAAAAATTTTGGAGGGAAAAAGTCAAATTGAAACCTACAATATAACCTGGTGTACCAACAACGGCCTTCAGACTAGTATCAGTTGTCGATGTGCCTGCACCAACAGTGTGAGTTAAGTTCATTTGAGGTGGAAAAACCGAAATCACAGATTTTGCATGTTCCATTCACGTCCACCAATATATTTTGGGGCTTCAAAGCTCTGAGTCATTACTATTTAAAACAAAAAAGAACCTTCAAATCTCGGTGTAATAGGCCAACAGAGTGAATATGTGCCATTCCCTGATACATTAGAAACTTCATTTTGTAGAATTAGTTGTTCACCTGTGCCACATCAAGGAGCATGTAAAAGCGTTTTGACCATTTGAGTACATCTCTCCTCAAAATCACATCTAAACTGCCAATTGCTAAGTCGATGACAATTCCTAAGAAAGGTTTAAACGGTGATGCTGTCACTTATCACTGAGAAACCTGGAGTGCCTTCTAAATCACGAGTGTAACCATGAAAATTTATAATATTTGGATGCCATAAATTCCCAAGCCTCTTTTTTAGCGTAAACCGAAAGTCAGGGAATATAATTACTTACTATAAGCTCCTGCTTCATATCCTCAGAGAGCCTCACTCTTTTAAGGGCTACAGGAATTTCCTTACCTCGGACTAAACGAAATGTTAAACGGGAAAAAAAAAATCGAATTGTAGAAATATCCACCTTTCCAAATACAAGAAGATACGCTGCCTGAAGCACCTTCACCAATGGGTTTTTCGTCACTTAGCGAGGCAAAATCTATTCTCTATACGGAATCACTATGGTACTCAAATTACTCAAATGTACCTTAAAGGCCGGGTCTACCTCCAACTCTTCTAGTTCTCTCTGTTGTGTAGACTGAGAGGCGTTTCTATAATTGGGAGAAAACTTGTTCAAATTGCTTTTTCGGGCTCATCATCATCATTGCCACTAAAATCATGACTGCGGGTATTAATTCCTTAATAAATATTGTGTAATTGTTCTGACTCACTATTCCACTGTTTATTCTCTCAAAAGGACTTTGGTTGTACCTGAAAGAATCCAGTAGGGGAAGATTGCAGAAATGACATCATTCACTGCGGACTTTGGTGAGGGACGTATTTTAAAGGCTGTCATACATGCACGGTAAGTGCAACCAACTCCAACAATGATTAATTCTGGTAAAAGTTTTTTGTATTTCTTTAGGATCAACTCAGTCCAGCACTCTATGGTGACCTGAAAAAGGCGTTGAAACCATGCTTCCCGTGGATGTGTGAAAACGAGGAAGTTACCTTGAGTCTTACATACTTTAAAAACAATGAAACTCACACCAGCATATCCAATGCATAACACTAAGTTCATGGTGGCTGGTAGTTGTGAGTGGCACAATATGTAAGGGAAAATTTAAATTACCACTAATGGCTTCTGATTTGTTCCTACATTGCTGGTCCCACTTGTCGGAAGCACTAAAGATTGACAGCACTATAGTAATGGACAGCTCAACAGCGTAAAGTGAAATATTTGCTCCGAATGCAATGTACTTCCATTTCCAGGGTACTCCTCCCTCATTTGCAGGACTGTCTTGTATGTGTAAACCAACTTGGAAGCAAAGGCAAACCGGCGACATACAGAGAGGATGGAATTTGGTGTACAGCGCCAATGCCATAAGCCACACAGTTGTGTAGAACAAGCACGCTGGGAAGTTACCTTGAACAAATATGACATCGAGTTTATGGGCGATTTGAGCAACAAGCCCAACCTGGTCTCACATAAGAACACCTCCCAAACTCAACCAAAACAGTAAAACGAACAAATCCTAAAAAAGAGGCGATAATAAAGCAGGGCACGCCCACCACACGAAGAACGCAAGTCAAGGACAGAGAAACGAGAGTGAAGAACACCAGATCGCCACCCTTGAGAGACACCCGGAACCTCTTACGCCACAGGTGCACCGACATCGCGACACCACAACCCAGCAACAAAACCAGGTAACAAAAGAAAAGCAAGATGTTGAAAGCCCACGTCGCCGTGTCTTCAGAGTACGCCGACGACGAATAAGACTCACCACTGTACGACGACATCCCGCTCATCACCCCCAACCGCCTGATGATGTCTCGGACGTTGATCACTTTTTCCTTTTCTTGATTTTCAGCGATAGACGTGTGACATCGAAGGTCGCGAATCGATTCGTTGATTTCCCTGAAGGAAGATGTGCAGCAGAGTCGGGGAATGCGGCCAACTACTTGGACAGCAGAGGATATAAGCTGTTTCCAGATTTCCTGCCTCGATTTGTCAAGGGAGAAGATGTGAGTTGGTGGTCTGAAAAATGAGTGACCAGGTACACTCCCCCCTGCGACGAAGAGGACAAGGGTCCCATTTATGCCAGGAAAGTCCCTCGCACCTGCGCTGTGCCTTAGCACGACACCGTCGTGCACTTGGACGCCAGGGAGCAGTTGCTAGCCCTGATTACCTCGCACCCGAGGTGTGGGAAAATGTCACCGGCGGCCGCAATGACAAGGGCCCATCCTGCATTCATGCATGAGGTCAATGTGGGAAGTGTGGATGGAGGGCAGTGACGGCGACACGGATGAATGTGGCAGTGGCAAGAGGGGAGTGGGCGCTGTGGTTCATTTTGGGTATGCAGCGTATCAGGGGGACCCTTATGCGACGGAGGTGGTTTTGTCCACGTCCAAGTGGCTTGGTGGCATTGTGTGTTGGGGATGGAGGAGTGGTGCTGGCCGTGGCGCCTCTTGAGAAGGATTGATTCCAAGAGGTGTGTGACCGAGATGGGAGTAGACAGGCGGGTGTAGATGCAGGACTTGGCAGACGGGGGGAGGACCCTGGTTGTTGAGGGTTTTTTCCACAAAATTTGGTCAGTCCGTCCAGGTGAGAGAACGCACTGGTCATAGCAGCACAGCGGGCTACGGGCATTGCAATACTTGAAGGTGATGACCCCTCTGGAACCACCCGAGTCGTCGGAAGTAGATGTTTCCCTGATTATCTGTGCCAAGTGGGTGAATCTCTGTTCGGGTTCTCCACACCCCGAGGCACATTTGAGCTCTGGGATTGCAATAACCTCATAGCAGGTCTATGGAGAGTCATAGAAACTGGGCCAGGCAGCAGCCATTACAGTCATTCTTGTCCCTTTTCTCATGTCAGTGTCTGTCCACAACCCGTCATCCTGGTAGACAACTAACTGTCTAAAAATAGAAAAAGTTTTTTGGCTTTGTACCACGATTTCGTGGTTTGAGTGCAATTAAAACAATTCACTGGCTGCTATGCCGCGTGTACCGCCAGAGTAGGTCTTGTGCACTCTCCCAACAAACAAAGTGTGATCACCAGCTGTTTGTTGTAGTCGTTAGAAAGGAACTAGTGTTGGTGGAGAATGAAAGGTTGTGCTTTCCACTGGGTGCCGTTACGGTTTTTGTTGTTTATGAATAAGTGGGCATTACCAGTTACAGAGTTCTCCACAGTGCACTCAAAACAAGAGGAGGAGCCAAGGAACAAGGGAATGTCAACAGCTTTACCACGGAATGTTTTGCCTTGAGAGAGAGTATTCAGTGAAAGCAAAGAAATATGAGGGAATATATGCTTACCAACAACCACGGGGGACGCAAATTTATTCTGATTCCGGCTGGAGACACTGCCGAAATGCACTCCAAGAGGCTTTTGTGTTTCGGATAAGAATGAAACGCCTATCTTGCGAGGCACAGGAAAAACAACAAAGTCATAAGTTGGAAAAAGTCCCAAACACTGTGGGTTGTGTACCAAATTTTTGAGCAGCAACGATTTTATCGTGAGTGAACCTTGTATGGCCTATTGATACAGTCAACAGAGGCGGGGCAAACGAAGTCCACATTGACCAAGCCACCGTGCAGCCTGCCATGCCATGTTAAGAGAAAACCATTTCATGCGAGAATACACATAGACGCGAAACAAAGATACCATAGTCAACACCATCCACAGTTGTGGTGACTATTGCGCATGGGTGGGGAATAAGCCCGTATCCAGGAGCAGTAGTTTCCTGCATCGACGACGCCGACATACAAGGGAGGGTTGTTAACGTAAACAGATAAGAGGCAACAACCGGCGCACAAAATCTACACGGGGTAGATTCTGGGGGTTTGCTCTATTGCGGCCCACATTGGAGTCTTTTCTGATCAGTTTCATCAGAGGAGAACACGGGCAGGGTGAACCAGAGCAGCAGGCGAAGGCGGTTCTATGGCTACGATAACCTTTATACACCCGTGTTCATCAAAATGAGAAAAACATGGATCTGGACGGCGGAGAGGGCAGATCTAGAGGTTGGGTGTTTGGTTGATTTCTTGGTTGATGTGCGTGAACCCCCCATGTGATATCAGTGTCCTTCAAGGAAAGCATCAATTAAATATTTTTTAATTGGAAACGAAGACGACGGGTACGACACGCCGCCCTGTAGCCTATGAACCAGTCCGCGTTAGTGCTTGCAACAGGTCTCGGCGCTACACCTCCGCGTTGGCGGGAGGCCCTCTCGGCAGCGCGGCGATGTCGCTCCGTCGGCACCGCCACGTCGCCGAGATACTCTGTAGGCGGCGCGGTGATGTTGTCTAGGCACTGGTGTTGGGAAAAGAAAAAATTTGCGTATTCTTTAACACAATGTTTTCGGTGGTGTGTCGGTTTTGGTGTTGCCGAGGAGTCACTTGCGGTGGTGGGATCCAAAGTCCTTTTGTAGTCACCTGTAGGTATTAGTAAATGGTTAGCGGAGCGGGGGTTAGCGGAGCGGGGGTTAGCGGAGCGGGGGTTAGCGGAGCGGGGGTTAGCGGAGCGGGGGTTAGCGGAGCGGGGGTTAGCGGAGCGGGGGTTAGCGGAGCGGGGGTTAGCGGAGCAAGACACAACCACAAAAATCAGGGTCGACTCCCACAACCCCTCGTTCCGGGGGCAGTACTCATTCAAAAGAAAGCAGCCGTTGTTGCGTCTATTACCTCCAGGGTTACCGAAAGCGATAAGTACTCTACTACAACAACAAACGTTTTGCTTTGCTAAGTATGCGGCGGCGTAGCGGTTCGTGGCTGATGCAACACTGCCGTGTCGTACCCGTCGTCTTCGTTTCCAATTAAAAAATATTTAATTGATGCTTTCCTTGAAGGACACTGATATCACATGGGGGGTTCACGCACATCAACCAAGAAATCAACCAAACACCCA